>JAKUCM010005321.1:0-66942 GCA_023374145.1 Lepidium sativum | reverse complement strand
TTATGTAATCTTAATTCACATTTTTTTGTTAATGTTATTCAAACAAAAGTCAGACAGTAAACTAAAATAGTATTTACATATCTATTATAAATTTATTTACTTTATTTTTATTTTTATTTAATTTAAAATATTTTGTATTTATTATAATTATATTACTTTGACACTTTTACCATTTTATTTAAATTATTTATTATATATACTATAAATCTACATCATCTATATTTAAAATTTTACCAATCAAACTTTCCGTTTTTTTTTTGTCAACATTAAATCACAAATGATCGGCCTCTTAGCCAAGTTTTTGCAAATACAAACGGAGGGACTCGATTCCAAGATGTTCAAATGTACATGCCTCTTGTAGACTTATCACATGCCACTGAACTAAATGCCACTTACATCAAACTTTCCGTTTCAAAAACCAAAACTATATTTCTATTACCAAAAACTTTATTGCCAAAAACTTAAAACTACCCAAGCCACGACAACATAACATTTGTGCTGGTTATGTCTCTACCAAATATATATAGCTGTTCAAATTTTCTTAATAGCTAAATGTTAGTGAGAGATATTTTTGTGATTGCTATAGTGGCAAAAAAGAAAAGAAATATACATTAGTATTGTTTATTGTGTAAGAGTATAACGCGGCTTAGTGGCGCGTGGGGAATTTTATTTCCTTGAATAACCCGAAAGAGAAATACGTAAATACGAATTTTAAAAACTTCATTTTATTTTATTTATTATTTATTTAAAATGAAAGAATTAGCGACATTCGGAGACGAAGAACACAACATTACTACAAAAAAGGAAAAATTGGAAACGGAAGAGAGGCTGGTCCTCGTCCTCTCTGTTTCTAGATTCTACCCTCGATTCAGATCTCTTGAGCCACTTCTCCACGCGACTAGTACTGGTGAAATCCAAATTTGATTTTTGTTGGTTGACGATACCTGTTCGATTGGATCGGGTGAATCCGAAATGGTTCGATCGGGTAATTTAGGCGTCGATTCGTCGGCAACTCATCGACGGACTCCGTCTCGAACGGTGACGTTGGGTCATATACAGCCACAGGCTCCGACTTATCGTACCGTTTACTGTAATGATCGGGAATCTAACCAACCCGTCCGGTTCAGGGTACGCCGGAGTCATACTTGTGTTCTTTAAATGCGGCTTGGTTGTTGATTTCGTGTATCGTTTAGAATCGATTACGAGATATGTGCATTGAAATTTCTGCTTTTTGGATTCATCGATCTGATTTTTTTCAGTTTATGTTTTAGTCAAGTTTTGTTTACTTTCTTTCAAATTCTGATGAATGTGTGGTAATTGTTTCAGGGAAATTCGATTTCTACAACGAAGTACAATGTTTTCACTTTTCTGCCGAAGGGTCTGTTTGAACAGGTATATACGCATGATTTTTCTTTGTTGCTTGGAAATTGGAACCTAGTGTTGTTAATTTAGCTCTAGCATGTATTTAGGACTTTGTGTTTTCCAAACCCAAGAAGTTTAAAGGAATCCTAGGATTTACCAGAAGACTATTGTGTTATCATGTGGGAATGTCTTGAATATTGGTGGCTGTGATGCACTTATTTTTCAAGCCTAGTGTGAATTTATCTAATGAAATTAGGATCGAAATCTTAAAGAAAGCGACAGCTGCTGTACATTGCCAACACTGCAAACACCTGTTGTCCTTTCCACAAGACTTTGATGTTCTTTGTTGTGATCTTAGCTATTATGTGTTTCTTGACAGTTCAGGCGCATAGCAAACATATACTTTCTTGGAATTTCGTGTCTATCAATGACACCAATAAGGTATGTTAATTCCATAAGCAGTTGTCTGATTTTGTCGATATTTCGAAGTTGCCTCATGTTGGACGTCCTGTCCATAGAGAACCCTTGTTCTGGTTTGATGAAGTTTTACTGAGTTATCATGCATGATAATTTTATTTATTAACTATGTAGATTGTTTTTCCTGCAGCCCCTGTGAGTCCAATAACAAATGTAGCTCCACTGTCAATGGTGCTTCTTGTCTCTCTTATTAAAGAGGCTTTCGAAGACTGGGTAAGTGATAATCATCTCTTCCTTTTTCTGTCATACAGAATTATGGGTCACTTTTAGGATACAATTCTTTCAGCGTTTAATAATCTGTTCAAGTTAGTAGATGCATTTAAAGTCTCAAGTTTCATCTTCGTCTCATCTTCTAAATCCTTCTGTGGGTAATTCGGTGCAGAAACGGTTTCAAAATGATATGTCTATAAATAATAGCACAGTGGAGATCTTACAAGATCAACAGTGGGTACCTATTCCCTGGAGAAAGTTGCAAGTTGGAGATATTGTCAAGGTTAGTCTTTATTGTTCTAACAGATGTCAATAGATACATGATGAGACGAACTGTGCTTTGTTTATGCGTTATAATTATTAATTTGTGTGTTTGAGTGAATTGTTGCCACGCACGTGTAGTTGTTAGTACTGCCACTGCGTGCACTACAGTAATTTGATAGATGTAATTTATGTGTCATTGTGTTGGCTTCCACCCTACTATCTTATTGTCTGCATATCCGGAATGGAAGGGTTCTATGACTTGTGGACATACGTTTCAATGTTTTATACTGGTTTCTTCTCTTTTATAGAAGTCTATTATCTTACACCCCTGCTGCTTATACCACCAGCTGAGCTGGCTGATACAATCAGGATACTAACAGTACTCATTATAGTGTTAAATAACTTAAATACTACGCTATTGCAGCTACTCACGTTGAGGCACTGCACTCTTCTTCCTCCTCTCCAACTCATCTTGATATTTTTTGTACTTTGACATGTTGATCCTCTGATGCTTACAATGTTCATGGGAATAATAATTCTGGCAGCATTCCTGCTTTTCATAAGAGCAGAATTTCAGAATTTTTTTACTTTGAATAGTGAATTTTGATCTGTTATTGTTAAGTAAGCTCTATATTTTTGCAGGTTAAGCAAGATGGATTTTTTCCAGCAGATATTCTTTTCCTGTCCAGCACTAATTCTGATGGTATCTGCTACGTCGAGGTGATTCCACTTTGACAGTCCCTATAGAAAATTATGTTGCTTTTTCCCTGTCCAGGACCAAAGCTGCTATTCAAGCACATTCTCTAACGTAGTGTATTTTTCATTTGTTTATTCCTTTTTTGCAGACTGCAAACTTAGATGGGGAAACAAATTTAAAAATAAGGAAGGCCCTTGAAAGGACATGGGATTACGTGGTACCAGAGAAAGCTTATGAGTTTAAAGGTTAGGCAACGGTTCTGATTGTTATCATGCAAGATTTTTATTTGTTGATGGATGAGAACCTGTTGCTGTGACATATAGTATTAGGTTTGCTATGAGTTAGATTGCAAATAAATTTATTGGGTTCAGGTGATTTGGCTTTTTTTTTGTTGAACAAGTTGTGTGCTTTCTTTTATACGTTGGACCACTATTTATTAGCGACAATGCATATTTAATGAAGCTGGCTGAAAAAGGTTCACCTGGGTCAAATTAGCCTGCCAACTACTTTCCATTTCCTTATATCTCAACCAACTTACATCCTGAACTACAGACCAAAGCATCACCAGAACTAACAGAAACAGATTTTAAATAGCAGCCAATATATCATTTGTTCAGATGTTTGCCTTGCCCTTGTATCAAGAGCAGTTATTGTTAGATATCTGGTAGAATGTTTCATTATAATTTTGTTGACAGAGTTGTTGTAGCTGATATCTCTGACTGGTGATATATATTCTCGTCTCTTGTCCATTTTCATCTGTGTATATATGTGGAAGCAGTTTTTCCTTTGTTCTGATGGTCCTTTATTCTCCGACATCTCTGTCTTTTACCGTGCAGGTGAAATTCAGTGTGAGCAACCAAACAATTCTTTGTACACTTTTACTGGGAATCTTATAGTGCAAAAACAGACTTTACCTCTCTCTCCAGACCAGCTTTTACTGCGTGTATGATTAATTATTTCTACTGTTGGGCCTTTTTTTATGTTTTTTTGAGATATTATGACTGTATGCATGATTATTTATTGTTTTAGATCGTGTTGATATACTTATAGGACATCTTAATATTTATTGCTTGCATCTTCTTATCCTTGGATTTTTAACAGCATTTGAACAGATTTCTATGCATGTCATGAAAAGCTTTGTATCTTTGGATTTAATAATATTTGGAAACTTTTAATAACAATTTCAGGGATGCAGTCTTAGGAACACAGAATACATAGTGGGAGCTGTAGTTTTTACTGGCCATGAGACGAAGGTAAGCTGCTGTGAAGCTTTTTTATGGGAAACGACCTTTGGAACCATGCAATTCTAGCTTGGAGGATGCATATATTTCAAAATTAGTTCATGGTTTCTACGTCTCTGTATAGTTCTTACATATACATTTGATGTTATTCTATGCTGAATTCAAAACATGTAGGTGATGATGAATGCCATGAATGCTCCTTCCAAAAGAAGTACGCTGGAAAAGAAGCTTGACAAACTCATTATTACAATCTTTTGTGTCCTTGTCGCAATGTGTCTGATTGGAGCTATAGGCTGGTGTGGTTTCTTGTCAATCTTGTGAACTATCCGCTCCAACTTTAAATTTTCTATGTTCCAGTTCCCATGTCCTTGTGTGATACAGAATCTACATTTGTTAATTTTGCAGTTCAATTGTGACGGATCGTGAGGACAATTACTTGGGTCTTCATAAGTCTGATTGGGAATACCGTAATGGAATCACGGTAAATAGCTTTGCGTAGTTTGAGTTGATTTCCCTCTACTTCTTGACTGCTGTTTCTTACCCCACTGCTTTCTGTTTGCTGCCACAGATAGGGTTTTTCACCTTTTTCACTCTAGTCACTTTGTTCTCGTCAATTATACCAATCTCCCTTTATGTTTCCATCGAGGTATGTCTTCCCTAGTATCCTATTCTCGCTATCTGCAATTCAAGGACTAGCAATCAGAATGATATCTTTTACTCTCCTTAAATGGACCAGATGATCAAGTTTATCCAGTCGACTCAGTTTATCAACCGAGACCTTAATATGTATCATGCTGAAACAAATACCCCAGCCTCGGCTAGGACTTCCAATTTAAACGAGGAGCTTGGACAGGTAGTTATTAGTCCATTCTGGAGATAAGTAAACCATTCCATAAATTGTTATTTTTATAATACTGTTATCAGTTCCGTTGTTAGTATTTAATTATCGCTAAATTGTCATTTTGTATCCTTCTCATTTCAGTTCTATTTAACATTTTTAATTAACATTCAGGTGGAATACATATTTTCTGATAAAACTGGAACTCTGACGAGAAATTTGATGGAGTTCTTTAAATGCTCAATTGGAGGAATAAGTTATGGATGTGGTGTCACTGAGATAGAAAGAGGAATCGCTCAGCGTAATGGGTTAAAAGTTCATGAGGTTTTATATCTTTTCAGTTGGGAAAATTGCTCCATGCCTTTTGGTGCTATGGAAACATCTCTAATTTGCACCACTACAAATATTATCAGGAGCAAAGGTCGGCTGGGGCAATTAAAGAGAAAGGATTTAACTTTGATGATGCAAGGCTAATGCGGGGAGCTTGGAGAAACGAACCAAATCCTGATCTTTGCAAGGTGCCGTATTTTCATTTTCCTAGAAATTTGGCTCACCAGTTTAAGCAATTATAATAGCTTAAAGCCTATGGGGTTATAGGGCTTATCTAAAAAAGATTTCTTGCTTTCTACTGTGGAAGTTGGGTCTACGGTGTATTTGATAGAGGATAGGATGTGAACTTGTAAGGTTATAGTTTGAAAAGTTTCTTTTGGCTTTGAAATCAGCCTGAATAATAGAAACTACAGAATGGTTCTGGCTAAAGCTTCTCAAATAGTATATAATGGAGACTGTTAGTTTATAATTTTTTCAGGATCCAGAAGTTCCTTTTTGTTGAGTCCCATATCATGCTGTGAACATGTAGTTGCTAATATGAATCTAACTTAAGGATATTGTACTTTTGACATGTGCAGGAACTTTTTAGATGCCTGGCAATCTGTCACACTGTCCTTCCGGAAGGTGATGAGTCCCCTGATAAGATCATTTATCAAGCTGCATCTCCAGATGAAGCTGCCCTAGTTACTGCCGCCAAGAATTTTGGTTTCTTCTTTTACAGGTGATTCCCATTACATTTCAGTTTGCAGACAATCTGACAAGATAAATATTTAGTTAGTTAACCATGCCCATGATTCGTAGTTCTAAATTCTAGGTTTTCTTCCATATGTGCTCTTGTTTCTCAATTAGTTTATCTGAGATTGCTTTCATATATTTTCAGGCGTACTCCTACTATGGTGTATGTTCGTGAGTCTCATGTGGAGAAGATGGGTAAGATTCAAGATGCGGCCTATGAGATCCTTAATGTTCTCGAGTTCAACAGGTCTATATCACAGTTAAATATTTGTTTATTTTCTGCCTTATCATGATGTAAGCCTACTAATTAAACTTTTCACAATGTAAACAGTACAAGGAAGCGCCAGTCTGTTGTATGTCGTTTCCCAGATGGAAGGCTTGTACTCTACTGTAAGGTAATAGTTCTACTAAAACTTGGTTTTCTGAGTACTTCCAGTTCAATTGGTGATCGTTGCTTGGAACATTGTCCACAGGGTGCTGATAATGTAATCTTTGAGAGATTGGCTGATGGTATGGAAGATGTTAGGAAAGTAACAAGAGAACATTTGGAACATTTTGGGTCTTCTGGATTGCGTACCCTTTGCCTAGCCTATAGAAATTTAAATCCTGAAACCTACGATAGTTGGAATGAAAAGTTCATCCAAGCCAAATCTGCATTACGAGACCGTGAGAAGAAGCTAGATGAGGTATACTTTCCGGTACTTATTTTGTTTTTGCTTGCGGCAACATTCTCTTGATTAATCTTTCAAGAAAATTCCAAAACTGAAATTGGGTTCCAGGAGCAATGAAATTAATGAATATCTGGTACTAAACATACACACACACACACACACATATATATATATATATATATATATTCCTTTTGAACAACATATGATTATGTCCTTCAGTATTGAAGATTGTAGGTTCAAATACAGTTTTTGATCTTCTAGGAAATAGTTTATGATTTAGTTGATGAAAGTGAGGTGTCTTAATTCATGAAGGTGGCAGAACTTATTGAGAAGGATCTTATCCTCATCGGGTCAACTGCAATTGAAGACAAACTTCAGGAAGGGGTGCCTAACTGCATAGAGACCTTATCAAGAGCTGGAATTAAGATATGGGTTTTAACAGGGGACAAAATGGAAACGGCTATCAATATTGCATATGGTAGGGTGTATAACTAACTCTTTGGATCTTATTTTTCTTCTCCAACTTTAATATTTACATGTTGATTCCGTTATGCTACAGCATGTAACTTGATCAACAATGATATGAAACAATTTATCATCAGTTCTGAAACAGATGCAATCCGGGAAGCTGAAGAAAGGGTAATTGTCTCACTGTGAATCTTGTCTTCCGAAGGATTTGCATGAACCCAATCATTTTTAGTTTTCTATAAAAAATTTTTTTTTGCCATTAGGGTAATCAAGTTGAGATTGCTCGTGTTATCAAAGAAGAAGTGAAGAAGGAGCTGCAAAGGAGCCTTGAAGAAGCTCAACACTCTCTTAATACCGTAGCTGGACCAAAATTGGCTCTGGTTATTGATGGAAAGTGTTTAATGTATGCATTAGACCCTAGTTTACGTGTGACGCTGCTGAGCTTGAGCTTAAACTGTACTTCAGTTGTATGTTGTCGTGTTTCTCCATTACAGAAAGCACAGGTTAGCTCACTTGAGTGATGTCAAAATTAATTTGTACAGGCGGGGTCTGTAGAATGATCTTATAAATTATCGTTATGGGGTTAGGTCGTAAAATTGGGAATCACATACTTCCTTGGGTTTGATATGTTGGCATCTAATTCATATCCAGTGAGTAACCTGTCTCTATGTGTTCTTTGAACAGGCTTCTCACTTTTATTATATTGATATAAATTCAGGTGACAAGCTTGGTGAGAAAAGGGGCGCAAAAGATTACACTTAGTATTGGTGATGGTGCCAACGATGTTAGCATGATTCAAGCTGCTCATGTTGGTATAGGAATAAGTGGGATGGAGGGAATGCAAGCTGTGATGGCTAGTGATTTTGCCATTGCTCAGTTCAGATTTCTTACAGATTTGCTTCTTGTCCATGGACGCTGGTCATATCATAGAATCTGCAAGGTGAATTTCTCTTTTGCCAGAAAACGCTAATGATTTATTAACTGTTCTAATCATCTTTTTCTTGGCAGGTTGTTATGTATTTCTTTTACAAGAATCTCACCTTCACTTTGACTCAGTTTTGGTTCACATTCCGAACTGGATTTTCTGGGCAAAGGTTCTACGATGATTGGTTCCAGTCATTGTATAACGTTCTATTTACAGCTCTTCCTGTCATTGTCCTTGGGCTGTTTGAGAAGGTACTAGCTTTTCGTTCATTACTACACTAATGAAGTAAATATCTATCTTCAAGTACTTAATCATAAGGAGTATCTTATCTCTGTATTGTGCTCTTGCTAGGATGTGAGTGCTTCCCTGTCAAAGAGATATCCAGAACTATATAGAGAGGGAATACGTAACTCATTTTTTAAATGGAGAGTTGTAGCAGTATGGGCTACTTCTGCTGTGTATCAGTCTCTTGTCTGTTATCTCTTCGTCACTAGCTCATCTTTTGGTGCTATAAACTCATCAGGCAAAATATTTGGTCTCTGGGATGTTAGCACATTGGTTTTCACGTGTCTGGTGATTGCTGTGAATGTGCGCATTCTGTTGATGAGCAATTCGGTTACTAGATGGCATTATATCACAGTTGGCGGGAGCATTCTTGCATGGCTCCTATTTGCTTTTGTATACTGCGGGATTACGACACCACGTGATAGGAATGTAAGCTGTTTGCACACATCATGCTCCTTTCCTTTTGAGTTTTAGTTGTTTCTAATGTTTGGTTTGGTTATAACTTGGCAAATCTGATTTCTCTTTCTCGTCTCTGCAGGAAAATGTCTACTTTGTCATATTTGTCCTGATGAGTACATTCTACTTCTACTTCACATTGCTACTTGTTCCCATTGTCTCTCTTTTGGGCGATTTCATTTTCCAAGCGTAAGTAAACTCAGATTCAATCAGTTTCAGTGACCTTTGGGCAGTGATAACATGTGTTTATTTTCCTAATCTAAATTCCAACATTTTATGTCATAAAGAGCATACACACTCTGTTTCTTCAAGGATTATGACGTGAGACTATCTTTACTGATGCAGGGTGGAGAGATGGTTCTTCCCATACGATTATCAGATTGTCCAAGAAATACATAGGCACGAGTCAGATGCAAGCAAGGCAGATCAGCTGGAAATCGAAAACGAGCTCACACCTCAAGAAGCGAGAAGCTACGCGATATCTCAATTACCTAGAGAGCTCTCAAAGCACACTGGATTTGCATTTGATTCGCCAGGTTATGAATCCTTCTTTGCGTCTCAATTAGGTATTTATGCACCACAAAAGGCTTGGGATGTGGCAAGGAGAGCTAGTATGAGGTCAAGGCCTAAGGTACCCAAGATGAAGTAGAGAACCTCTATATATGATAATATTATTGCTAATTGTCTTTGTACATTTAGGCAATTTTATCTAACTGGGGGGATTTTTTTGTTAGGGCTGTAGTTTTAATGTACATGTAGAAAATGTACTTCTTAGGTGTTTTTGTAATGATGGTTTTGTTTGTGTTTTGCCTTAAACGCCATTTTTAATAGCTCCATTTATGAGTCATGTGGAAAGGCGAAATTATAACCCATTACTTCTTCTCCATGTACATATATTTGTTTTTATTACACATTTGAGGCTTTTCTTCTCTTTTTGAATGTTTTCTTTCTTGGTATTGATTAGTTTACATTGATTAGTTGATATTTGATTACACATTTGACTCAACAATACATCATTCACTTAACCACGATAAAACGATTACACAAGATTGATTAGTTTAGATTTTTAATTTTATTCACATATATTTGTGGTGGAAATGTCAAAAAAATTCTTGACTTTTTATTTGAAATGATTACTAATTTCGTTGAGATGTTTTAAACATCAAACTTTTGTTAAGTTTTAATTGTAAATCTAGTTTTTCTATTGAATCGACCGAAATTACCTTATCATTAAATGATTTAACATACTCAACAAAAAGTAAAGTTTTGAACTTAAAGTTATGGTTTTTTTTGATGTTTTTTTACATAATACCATTTTTAGATCGATAAATTCCCAAAACTCATATCCAAATTTCTTTTACCAAAACCAACATAATATGATGAAGTCCAACTACAGAATCTGGAACATTTAACCATTATATTTCAGAATGATAAAAAGTTAATATTTTCACCAAATGATTACATAAGTTAGAGTACTTGTAAACCAAAAAGCCCTTAAAGAAAACCAGCTAATATCTAAAATGACAATTTAAAAAAGGGATACTACTGCAGACTTTTTTAGTATCAAGATCAACAACAAAAAATAATGGATTTTCGTCTTTGGTACCAAATTCCATTCGGAAACACAATAAAACAATATAGTAAAAGACACACATCTACAATGATACAGCAACAAACAAACTTTGGAAAAAATATTGAGAGGTACTAATGAAATCACAAAAAATAATCAGGCGTCTTACGCGTGGTATCTGGTTCGACCTGTCTAGGTGCTGGATCGAATTGAAGGAAGTTCTGTTCCATCTTCTCTCCAATCTCAAGTATTGCTGCCATGTTTCCACATCTGTAACAGTAGTTTGGTGCACTAAACACCGTCACTACGTTCTTATCCTATCAACACATAGGCATCAAAGGATTCAGCTTTTGTTTGGCAAAGAATATGCCAATCTTATGTTATGAACTAATGATATATACCTGACACCAATTAAAGCCTTCCATTACAAGTTGATGTGCTCTTGATATCAGACTCAGTCCATTGTTATGATTAAACTGATTTGCAATGTCTTGTCCAAATGTGTAACCAGCTCCACGAGGAGATATTCCCCATCCACAACGATCGTCTGGATCAGACCAGAGTAAATCGCACATTGGTCCTTCATGTGGAACCTACAATCCCAGAGAAATTACGAAAACAATCATTGATCTTTGGAAGCCAAAACTAATAATAAATTGGAGGTTTCACAGAGTTTATAGCCAGAGCAAATCTGTCTTACGGAAAAAAAAAAGAGACATACTGATAGTAATCAGACCAAAAAGATCCCTTTAGCAATAAAGAAGTTCATACCTCTTGTATTCGATCCAAGCTTCGGATATTGTCAAGGGTATCTAGAGAAGGTGAAAGTCCTCCATGCAAACAGAAAACCTGTAACGGATTACAGATGATGAAGAAAAGTGTGGAAGTGTAATAAATACGGTTGAAACAATAACAAGTGGCAAGATTAGCTCAAACCTGACTCTCTATGAGTGCTGTCAGAGGGAGATAATCAAAAAGGTCTGTAAAATACTTCCACACATTTGCATTTCCGTATTTTCTCAAACATTCGTCATAAAATCCATAGCTAAACAGAAAAAAGTAAAAACAGACATGAACCAACACCAGAAATGAAAAAAAAAAAAAAAAAAATTTATATTAGTGTATGAGTCGGAGGCAAATGAAATACAATTTTTCTTACAAAGAAGATCTTACACTTGTGTAATCTGACGACTCTCATGATTTCCTCGTAGAATCGTAAGTCTATCCCTGTAACGTACCTTCAGTGCCACCAATAGAGATACTGTTTCAACTGAATAGTAGCCACGATCTGCACAGATAAAACCAAGACAACAATAAACCAAAGACATTCACTATCAGCTCCAACTTCAAACTGAAGCAGCATACTTTGCAAGCATACAAGCACTGGGAAAGATCAGACATAACCCACAGAACGTTTGAAGGTTAGTGAAGGGCCTTCATGAAATCGAACATCATTATGTTTAAAGCCTGATGATGGCCACTTACCAAAATAATAACAAGAACTAATCATCACAAGACCAGAGAACAAAAAATTAATAAAAAATTAGCGGAAGCAAACATAAAACCAAAAGATAACAACATCAAATTGTGAAACTAAAGACGGTAACTTAGCTTTTATGGACAATTCACTGCCCATGAAATTGTCTAAAACTGGTAAGGACTGAGAAATCATCAAACTTCTCCGATTATCAATCATATAAATACTGGTCCAATCAGGTTCTATTAAAATATCATATGAACAAGTCGAATTTCCGCGATTGAGAAAAGCTCTTTATCTCGACAAATCAAAATTTCATAGTTGGTGTCAACATAAATCTCATCAAACCAGAAAAAGCAAATCAATGAAACAATCGATGGATCATCGTTGCATCAATATAAGAAGACAGATCTCTGAAACCCAAAAAAACTCAACAACAACAAATCACGAAATGTAACTTACCGAGAAAATCAAAATCCCTAAAATAATAAGAAATTGATGGAAAAGAGATAAAGACTAACCAACATAATCTCCCATGAAGAGGTAATTGGTATCAGGAGCACTACCACCGATGCGAAAAAGCTCAATTAGGTCATAAAATTGGCCATGGATATCGCCGCAAACCGTAACGGGACACTTAACCGGCTGAACATTCCATTCCTCAACGAGAATCGCTTTGGCTTGATCGCAGAGAATCTTCACGTCCGCTTCAGCCAACGCCTTACACTCCATCAGCTGCTCGATCTGACGGTCAAGATCCCCGTTTAACGGCATCTCGTCTCTATTATCCTTTAATCCAAAATCTAACGATTGGCCGGAGAATCGTTTCCAATAGAACACGGCGGCGACGACGGCCGGAGGAAGAGTCGCCGATGGAATTTAAGAGTTAGCTGTGGTCTTCGGTTCGGTTTCTCTCATCACAGAGGATATTTATTTGGCTTTTGTATTTGTTTACACCAATTTGTTTTTCTTTTTTAACTCATTAAAACATTTCTGTCAACTACATTTTATTAAGGGACTTTTACACGTACATCAACACAGTTCAATTTTTTTTGGTAAAACGTTAAATTATAATTGGTCGGTTCAGTAACAAAATTTCTACCTAATATATATAAAAAAATTCAATCAATTTATGCCAATAAACTATATTAAGTGAACTTACCGTCGATATCTAGATTAAGAACTATTTGCACATTGTCCAATTACAACAACGAGGTATTCATAAATCCAAATATAATGTTTAACGAAAATTTAAGACACATGTTTAGCTATAAACACATGTAAAATACAGTTTTCTATTTGAGAAATTTAGATTTTTTATTTGTTTTAGGGATTCCACTTCTGGGAAATTTGATAGTATTTGTCTTTTTTTCTGTAACTTATTATATATTCCACCTTTAAGAAAATCAAAACTATTTCATTTTGTGAATAAAATGTATTTGTAGTCGAATTTGTAATTAAAATAGATTATAGCGTTAGTGAATCTCATATTAACGATGCTGGATTTTCATTTATGGTAATAATAAATATGAAATATACATTTAAAAGATTTCACTAGGTCAAAAAAAATCCTATAAATAGAGCTTTTCACAAAAAATTAACAGAAACAAAAATTATAATGGCTATGACAATAAAATATGTAAATATATTTTTGGTAAGACTATATGCATTGGTGAAACTCACTTGAGTTTCTTCAAAAAAAATAATTTAAAAATTTTAAAAAAATACAGCCAATACGGGTTCGCCTCTTGGGTTTCACATGCTCTAATGATATTGGCAATTTCGCTTTCTAACTCCAATATCTTGGCCAAACAGGGTAAGTAATTTTAGCTTATTATCTTTGTTCGTTTGAAGAGTATGATTTAAGATATTATTTACATAAAATATAGAAATGGATATAAATTAAAGATATCGATTTTGGTTTGTGTAATTGCAGCGAAAGATTGTATTGAGGAATGTACGGCATTTTACGGAAATAAAAAATGTGACAATGACTGTAGAAGTAATAACTATGATTATGGAGCTTGTGATGTTATAGATGGTCAAAACTTACCACATTGTTGTTGCTACAAATCTTAAGAATTCCATTTATCATTCTAGTTTTATTTGGCGTTATGAGTTTTTTTTTTTCATCTTTCTCTTATGATAATTTTAAGAGATGAATGTGTTTCTTTTGTTTTGGTTGATTTTCGATTTTTTGCTGATAAATTTAACAAAATAAAATTAATATTATTAAGTTTTTGTAGCGGAATAATAATGATCTAAACGTATTGTATTTTAAAATATAAATATGAAAGTTGTAAACACAATTAAATTATTTGTCATTATTAATTACTATCCATGCGCATAGTGAAAAATCTAGGGTATGAAAACAATGATCATATATTCTAAGTATTCTATATTCTCAAATCAATATTTTATATCACTCTTGTAATTATATTACATTTACTTTGGGCTCTGTCCTCGTATTTTAGTGTAAACCCTTAATAGAGATTGGTAATAAAATACCAGATTCATTATTTCTGGTTCCATTTGAACTAAGTGCAGGTTCGTCTTTGATGTGGTAACATAGACATTTGCCTAGAGTTCGAAACCCAAATTGTTTTATACATCTTACTCCAAGTCTCAAATCATTTTTAAAATTAAGCAATGCAACTCTTGTTGTCAATCATATAATCACTTCTGTTTTGCATCAAATGATGAAATCAAGCCTTCCTAAGTCTCAATGAATTTGAAGAAGAGGAATGTGTTGGACATTGTAGTACTCTTCTCCTCCTCTGGACAATTTCTTCTTATATTCGTCATTACCAAAGATGACATTCAGTTCTTTCAAGGTACATCCATTTCTGATATAGATGGAGAGGGTTATGAGCCGCAACAGAGACCTTTGCACCCTGTTTCACAGAAGTAGAACTGTGTTCACATGCTATGCGCAGAGGTCTTCTTTTGTCAGATTCACATGGTCATTCTTTTTTCCGTTGTTCTTGGGCTTGCTACGATACTCATCAGATTTGTGGCCCAGTTTGCCATAGTTGTGACACTTCTCTTTGAACTTTTTCTGCTCATTGGGTTTACCCTGATTCTTGAAACTCGTTGCAACATGTTTCAGGGAAGACGTGGCAAAAAGTTTGCCTTTTCCTCCTTTGTTTTTTCCCTTGGGTTTGAACTCAACCATGTGGACGTCTTGATGGTGAAGGACATCTGAGCTTGACAGTGAACCACGATTCCTCTCTTCAATTTGCAGCCTGTTAAGAATGTCTTCAAGACTCATCTTCTTTCGCGTATGCTTCAGGTAGTTCTTGAAGTCATGCCAGCCTGATGGGAGCTTTTCAATGATCCTGTGAAGGGCTCACAAATTGGCATGCCTTCAGATTCAACCTCCTGATATATCAGTTGAAATGCTTCCACCTGTTGCATTACCGGTTTCGAATCCACCATTGTGAAGTTCAGAAACTTTGCCACAACGTACTTCTGACAACCAGCTTCTTCAACCATGTACTTCTTTTCCAGAGCCGTCCACAACGTCTTGGAATTTTGTAGTCACAATAGACTTTGAAGAGCTTGTTTTCAAGGCCGTTTAGGATCCAACCTTTACACAAGTAGTCAGAATGCTTCCATGCTTACACAGTATTGAACAATAGTCTGTTTGTGTTACCCGGAGGAAGGTATGGCTGATCCTCTTTGACAAACTTCTCGAGCTGGAGATTTGTCAGGAAAAAGAGCATCTTCAACTGCCATGATTTGAACCCTTGGTCGTTGAATTTCTCAGGCAGAGGTCCCATCGTTGGAGCCGTTTGAAGCACGGGTAATGGCACAATTACATTAGCCAGTTGCGTTGCAGGGTTATGACCTGTGACTGAAGGAAAACCATGTCCAAACAAATTCTTACGTGTCGTCTCATCAGACACATTGTCAATAGGTAAACCATCAATGGATAAACCAGCAACAGGTAGATGATACATCGAGTTTTAACCCTATATCCTACTGCAAGTGCACAACAAACAAAATAGTATTTAGGGACCGAATCCACGAAGACCAATTATCACACTAACGATTGAATTATTTAACTAGAGCTAAGTCGATGGGTATTTTAATTGGAATCGATTATAACTAAGAAATTTAATGTAAATAATATCTAGAAAACATCAAACTTAGGGAATTCATAGGGAAATCAAGGTTAGGATGAGGAATCTATTCAGGCAAGTTCAATTCTGTTCTCGACTAGGAAATAACAATTGACTAACCTACTCTCGCAGCGATAATCACTATGCTTAGATCCTAGAGATCCCAACTCTCGTTGGTTCTAGAATTCTAACCATGCAATATTAACAGTTCCTAAGTGTCCACAACCCAACCTAGCATCAACTCTCGTTGGTAGTGAAGGAGTTGCTCACGTAAAAAGGTTCTGATCCTTATTAAACTTCTGGGATAATAAGTGACCTAAGATCATAGATTAGTTAGGTTACTCTAATCTAGGAATTAACCATGTTTCTAGGCTGAGATTCCATACATAAAACCTATTTGTTCCTCACCCTTATGTCCCTTAGAATACCCTAAACTTTACTATGAATTACCCAGACATGGAAATAGAGATCAAGTAAGGAATTGTAAAGAAAATCATTTAAAACTCAAAACAGATAGAATAGAGGGTTAGGAATTCTTCTCCAATGGTGTAGAGATCCTAATTCTTCTCCTCTAGGTTACAACAAAATTCTGCTACTAATTTTCATCCCTCAAAAACTCTTAAAAACGTGTTTTTAACCTAATTTTTTAAAGTAAATCGAACTGGTACAAAAATAAGGAAATCTGGTTTTTGCTTCTCAGGGTCATTGATTGATCGATCCTTCAACTGCTCGATCGTTCAACGTTTCTTCATTCGATCGTGAAGCTTCCAAATCATGCAAAGGATCGTGCGTAACTTCTTCTTAAAATTGCTCGATCGATCTCTGAGTGCTCGGTCGTGCTGTGGATCGTGCGCACGATATAGAGGGATGAAGGTCGATCGTGTAAGACATGAGAAGTCGATCAATGGATCGAGCGTAGTTTTCCCTTTTTAAAGTTGCGATCGATCGATATTTGTGTTGATCGATCGATCCTTTATCTTGTAGTGGAAAAATCCAAAGTTAAGCTTCAATCTTGCTCAGCATGTGGAATCCAAAGTATCCTTGCGTTTTGTACCTAAAAAGACTCTAAAGCACGAAAAAGACTAAAGAAAACATATGAATTAGTAAGTTATAAGTCGGTATAAATGAGGTATACACTACAAGAGAACATTAGTTTAGGGACCAAATTTTACAACGTTTTTGGGACGTTGTAAAATTGAGAGGTTTCTGCAACTCCTTTACGACGTTCGGAGATTTCGTCGTAAAGGAGTTGTAAAGAGACAACGAAAATTTTCATTCTAAACAAGTTGGGATTTTACGACGTTTTGACAACACTTTGCCATTTCTAATACATTTCGTTGTTAATTAGTCCCTAAATTGCAACTCTTTTACGACCTCAATCTTTTACATCGAATTAAAAATGAAATATGAAATATGAAATTAGGTAAACACGTTTTTAGTGTTACGTAAAAGGTTTAAATAAATTCAAAATTATGTTTTAAAGGCGTTGTTAAATTTCAAATTTCATTGTTAAAATATCTCTACTTTGCAACTCTTTTACGACTAACTAGTTTACAACTATTAGAGGACGAAATTTCAAATTAGATATTTATGGTTAAGTACATATGTTGTAAATTAATCATATTTTATTTGTAGTTGTAAAATCATCGTTAATTTTTTGCAGAAATATTCATGCACCAGGCTAGTCAAACCGAAATCACGGTTGAATCGGGTAAGATGTTCTGTCCATGTCGAAAATGCAAAAATAAAAAATTCGCCTGAGTATAAACTGTTTGGAATCATCTATTATTTACCATTACTATCATTTCCACTACTCAGATGATCACTATCATTTCCACTACTCATATCATCACTTTCATCAAATTCGTTACGATCCTTATCGTAAAATAGATGGTAAACTAGATGGCAAATTCACAAATAGTTCAGTAGCTTGATCAGGTTCAATCTAATTAATCCTATAAATTCTAATTCAATAATTTCTTGCAAGATCTCATAGAAATCGGTTTCACCCTTCACAAATACTCCCCAATTGGCGGTTGCACGCCTTTTATCGTACTCGAAGGAATGAAGTTTGTATCCTCTCATGAAGTACATGGGTGCCGTTGTTATCTTAGTAATTGGACCTTGAATCAAATCATGAAACCATGGTAGATAAAGTGGATCATCATAGTCAACATGTATACATAGTTATATATTAATTATAACTAAATTAGAATTCTCATAATTAAATTCGCCGTAAAAGACTTGAAAATTTAAGACGTGTTTACAACAAAATCTAATACTTGGAGCCTTTCTTACAATGTACATTAGATTTTTTAAAGACCAAATAAATAGGGAGTTTACACACCATTATTACATTTGGTTACGCCTTGTAATTCGTCGTAAAAGAGTTGGTAAAAAAAAAAATTTAAAAATTTCGTCATAAAATGGAAGGTAAATTTTTTTTTTTTTTTTTGCTTTCTCATGACAATATATTTTTGATTTTTCTATATATGTTTTTGATTGTAATATGTATGTTTCCAAAGGTAATATATATATATATATATATATATCTTAATACAATATTTATATATTGTTCATAGTTGATACATTATCAATTAATGTGTTGACACATATTAATTAATTGAGTCAATCAAATTATTCATCATTACTTGGAGACGTTCTTACAACGTATATTAGATTTTCTAAAAACCAATTAAGTAACACCAAAAACGTGTTTACCAAATTTTCAAATTCGTTTATAACTCGTTGTAAACATGTACCAACTCTTTTACCATGTAATGTATTAAAAAATTGTCAGTTTAGTGTTTACCAACGACCTAAATCTGTTACATCGAGTTAAAAATGAAATATCAAAGTAAGTAAACACGTTTTTGTGTTACGTAATTTGTTTAAATAAAATTCTAATGTATGTTGTAAAGGCATTGTTAAAATTCAAATTTCACTGTTAACATGTGTTTTGAAGATAAAATTGTCACTAATATTTATGCGGAACCTTATTTAATAACTAAGAAGATATATTTTGATAACTGACCAAGTCTTTATAGAAAATAGAAATTGCATTTTTTTCTGACAGTACTTATTTTCATAGATAAATAGAAGAAAAGATATCTCATAAGGCTTACAACACTTAGCAAGCAGAAATCGAAACGACAACACATTATCGAAATTACCTTATTGGAAGATTTTATTGATAATTTAAAATACTATTAAGGTAATCTAAATAATATACATCCATGCAATTAAGATGTAAAGATTCGATGCAGCATGCAAAACAAAAAGTAAACATGAAAAAGATATCATAAAGTATAAAGGTCGTAAAGACGTTGGCAGTTAACAACGTAATTACGACGTTTTTAACTGCCAACGTTTTTAGGACATTTTTGCCTTACATCTTGAAGGTGTTGTAAGGCCAAAACGTCGTAAATACGTAGGCCAAAAAGTCGTAAAGACGTTGGCAAGGGAGAACGTCGTAAAGACGTTTTTAATTGCCAATGTCTTTATGACGTTTTGGCCTTACAACCTCTTTACGACGTTTCTCAATATATTACATACAATGTACTGTTACGGTACGTTGCACCCACATTTATCAACGTCTTAACAAGCGTTACGTTGTAACTTTGACCCTATATTTACAACTCCATTACGATGAAATTTATTTGCCCAATGTTTTTACAACGCCCCGTAATTCCTATATATACAACACCAATTTTTCAACTTCATTCCATCATTCAACAATCCTCCTTCTCTCTCTAAGGTATTAATCTCTCCCTTCTCTCTACAATTTTTTTTATGTAACAAATGATATAGGATTTAGAACATGTATAGGTTGCCGAAGATCAAGACGAGTTGCCGAAGATCAAAACGAGTTGCCGAAGATCAAGACGACCGTAGTACGGACATGTTCAACGAACTAATACGATAAATATTATGTAACTTTAATTACTTTTGTAAACATATTTTAATATAATATTTTATTTTTAATTAATTCAATTCATAAATTTATTAAATTACAAAAATATAATTGAATAATTTTAATTAAAAAATTAGAAAAATTATTCGTCCCTAAATCGTTGGCAAGAATCGTAAAAAATGGTCCATAATTAGTTGTAACATATTTCGTCCTTAAGTACTTGTAAATCATTTCGTCTCTAATCAGTTGTAAATGTTTCATCTTTAGAGAGTTGTAAAGGGATTCGACTTTAATTCGTTGTAAACGGTTTCGACTCTAATTCATTATAAAATGACTCGACTCTAATTAGTTGTAAACAAGGTGTTGTAAGTTAGTTGTTAACTTACAACATCCCCTTTAACATCGTTTTTACAACACAAAAATAAGTTACGACGTTTTTACGATGTTACCTTTACGACGTCTTACCATAAAAAAAGGAGAGTTGTTAAAACTTTTTTACAACTCCTTTTGTCTTACGACGTGCAGGACACGACTAACCACGTGGCGCCTCTAATTCGTTTTAAAGTGTCTTAACAACAAATTAGGGACGAAATTAGGAGTTGTAAGAGACGTTTTTTTTGTAGTGATATCAATAGACCGGTATTCTCAGGAACCAGATCTTCCATGTGTGTGTTATTGATCTGTTCTCGATGTCTCGTCGCTATTAGACATCTAAAAACAGTAAACACACTTTTGTCAGAATCTAACCCAAACCCCTAATCCATCATATTTCTCATTCACATAAACCAACATTTGATCCAATAAATCAATTGATTTAATGATACAAAAACGTTGGCCCAACATCTCCAACTCCCTGAAATCTCTCAGATTCTCGGACAAGAAGCTCCTAGAGTTTTCCAACTTCAAACATCAAAAATGACTCAGCCATATCTCTTGCTAAACCATGAAACTAGTAGTCAATTATCACTGGAGGAGGGTCTATGAGTTCATAAATATGACAATAATGTTGCAAATTTGCGGTATTTCTTTTGTGGGATTAAATCCACAGATCTTTGTGAAGAGACATGCAAAAACGAGAAGATCGAAGCACCTTCTCAGAAACCAATTAAAGACAAAAAAAAAAAAAAACTAACAGTTATCAACAATAATCACCTTTCTTCCTGAAAATGGCTTTTTCGCCTAAATAATAGACTGTATAGATAATCTTGCGATGTGTCTCTTTAGTGTTTTCTTAGAAGAACTAGATCTACTTAGGATCCATTACATAAGTCCACTCCAAGTCAATACCAAATAAAGTATGAATCCTTACGCTGGAAAAAAATCTCAAAATTCTATTGTAACCACCTGGCACGTGTCATATTAGACTGTGGTCCCGCTTAGTGAGATTTCATAACACTGGTTTACCTTTTTAAATCTAATGCCATGAAAACAAAAGGATATATTTCCACTCTTACATTTTAATATAACAACTAGTCCATCTAATTTTCAGACATTTATTTAATTGCACACAAAATTAGTGTACAAATTGCAGCTAAAATATGGTAATTACTATATAATTGAACATATTGTATACATAAACTGTCTAATAACTGAACAAATCATGGGTTAAACGTTTGCCAAATTTTGGGTTTTGGTTTTGATCTAGTACTTAAACCAATTGTAAACCAATTTAAGATTCGATTAGGCGAAAACTCTCAGAAACCAAACCTCAATATATCAAACCCTAAGTTTCTAAAATTTCCCCAAAATTTCGAGGGAAATCGGTGAGGCAAGGGAAAACGATGGAGCGAAATCAAATTCTATGGAGTTGACAAAATCTGATTCGTGGCATTTGGTCTGCTTAATAAATGATACGAGAGAGGCAGTAGAGAGGAAGAAGCTCCAGTGAATGAGAACTTTGACGATGAAGCGTTTGAGAGAAATGAGTATGAGATTGAGCGTGAATTAGCTTCATTCCAATATGAGCCTCGTTTCATCACAATGTTTTGTCTGAAAGTGATTCTGAGTATAGTGAAGATTCAGAGGACGATGAGCAAGGTCAGGACAAAAGAATCGTGAGTATACTTCTCATGCTGCCGGAATGCTCTTTGAAGACATGGTCTTCTTCAACAAAGTAACTTTCAAAGAGGCTATTGCTAATTATGTTTGCAGAACATGGAGATATATAAAGCAATATAGGTATATTACAACAAAAATAGCTTACACATATGCTGATGGTAATAATTGTAGTTGGAGAATCTATTGCTCTAGGATTTGAAGAACATAAGAGTGGAAAGTTAGAACACACAAGAAAGTGCACTCGTATTCATTGACTAGAGAGTGTGAGATGATGAAGGTTCCTGTTATTGCTAGGTTATTCTTAGAAATGATAAGACAGGAACGTGAGTATTACATGCCAGCGAAGATGGAACCTATTATGTTTGAGCACTGGAAGATCAAGGCTTCGAGACATCAATATCAAGCTGCAAGAACGAAGGCATTGAGATGGATTGAAAAGGATTATGAAAACCAATTTGCTCGTCTCCGAGATTATGGTGTAGAGATCACGGTTTCTAATCCAAACTCAAGTATACATTTCAAGACTATAAGAAATAAAGAGGGCCAAGACGTTTTCATTCGGTTCTATATATGCTTTGATCAGTTGAGATGGACTTGGAAAGAGACGTATAGACCATTTCTTGGAGTTGATGGTTGCTTCATGAAGGATGCAATAAAGGGCGAGTTGCTGGTGGTGTTTGGAAGAGATGAGAATAACCAGATTTATCTGGTAGTTTGGTGTGCTAATATTGTCACTTGTTAGAACATGCACTTGTAAGAAGTTTGACATATGTGGGAGCCCATGTGGCCATGCTTATGCTACAATCATCAACAGACCACTTGAACCGCATGATTTTGTATGCAATTGGTCTCGTATATCCACATGGAGGAAGACATATTAGAATGGGCTCGTTCATCTGTGAGGTCTAGCCTTTTGGCTTTCAACTGATGGACCAAATGTACTGTCGTGGCCACCACATGCAATGTCGGGAAAGAAGAAAGGGAGTGTTACAAAGAAGAGGAAAAAAGGAGTTAATGAATCTCCTTTCAAGAAGAAATATACTAACAAAAAGACTATGCATTGTACGAAATGTAGGCAACCAGGACACAACAAACGGTTTCGCAAGGAGCCAAACACAAGTTTATAATGTTTCATTTATTCAATCAGGTTCAAATTTTTCTACACCTAAATACTTTCTAATGTCAATATGTTTCAATCTGTTTTCTGTTTTTAAGCCTTCTCAAGAGGAATCAACTCAAGGACAATTAACACAAGGAAAATCAAGTCACAGACAATTGATGCAATTTCTATTGGAAGATGAATTTTAAATTTTGCTATTGTGTATTGTGGTACTCGGCTTTTTGGATGTTCCAAATATGATTTGACATTATGGAACCATTGGTTTTTAGGTTTGCTTTGGTCTTAGACAAACCAAATATTGTAAGTTTTTGAGTGGGCATTTGAATGTTTGTCTTTTATGTATTGTATGTTTTAAATCTATTAATCTAATATGATTTGGTTTCTCTCATGTTTTTTAGTTTTTTGTCACTTTTCTATGTTTGTCACCATATGAAGACAACAACATAGTAAAAGTCAATTTCATTACCATAACAACTCTACTACATAAGCTCTTCATCCATCATGCATAAGCTCTTAATTCACCTACATGATACAAACATACACAAGCTTTTAATCATCTTATAAATTTCAAGCTGATACAGCTTATCATGAAGAAAATAACCAAGATAACTACTATCTTCTTGAACCAAGTCTTAGTCTCCACCAAAACCAAATCAACTCTTTCAAATATGGTATTCTCCACCTCTCTTTGCACCCACTCAGTCTCTAATCGTGTCGCTATAAGTTCTTATGTAAGACTACCAATTTTAGCATCCAAGATATCAATTTCACGAAGAATTGTTTTATCCATCCACCTAAAGACATGTTTATCACCGCTATAAGTTTTTATGTAAGACTACCAATTTTAGCATCCAAGATATCAATTTCACGAAGAATTGTATTATCCATCCACCTAAAGACATGTTTATCACCACTTTGCTACAAAAACAACAAAACACCAGTCACGAAACACAACTTCAAATATGTCAAATTTGAATCATATGAGAAGTAAATGAGAACACTTAGTATTTAAAGATTGGTTTCAACGTACCATAGTAGTTGCAACATGAGCACATCAAAAGTATTTCCGGCAAGGATTGTCTTTGGATTTTGAGAGGTTCAACACAATCGTTTCCCCACACCAACATTTTACGAGGAACACCAACAACATTTCCTCCAAACAAGACACTTGATGAACCACTCGAGTTGCTTGAGATATTGCTCATTCTCGAATCAAGATTTAGGTTTAGTCGATAATGGAGATTGGGGATTTTAACTGCTTTTGGGTCATATACACACACATCCAGGTCATAAAAACAGGTTTGCAATATGGATTCAGTCCAGTTATACGTACTCTTAACCAATTACGA
The DNA here is from genome assembly GCA_023374145.1 of Lepidium sativum. Taxonomy (NCBI): domain Eukaryota; kingdom Viridiplantae; phylum Streptophyta; class Magnoliopsida; order Brassicales; family Brassicaceae; genus Lepidium; species Lepidium sativum. The sequence continues at coordinate 42,372 of JAKUCM010005321.1, read as the reverse complement.
CCACAATACCAAGCTAATTGACACATATGTTCAGTTAGATTGTAATTACCATACTATATGTGCAATTAGACTTCATAAACTAACTTTGTGTGCAATTAAACAGACGTCCACAGATTAGGTGGATCAACTGTTATATCCAAATTTCGGAATGGAAATAGCTCGTCAATCCAAGACAAAATATAAGCACTTCCTTAAGAAGACTAAATAGTAGCAATAATTCTTGGTTACAGGATACTTAAACAATGCAACTACCATAATGGTCACTATAATGTCATGGTTAATTGGCTTAGTCAACATAAAATTCAGTGTTTAAAATGATAGTCAACAATAATTCATGGTTTAATTCGAATTAAAGAGAATTTAATTTTTTTTTACCCCTTTTAGTAAGTTTATGATTTGTTTGACATTTTTCCTATATTATGTGGGTGACTTAGGTCATGAATTAACCAACTTGCGCATCACTGAAGCTATAATCAGAAATTTAGAATCAGAACGACATTTTTCTTTCATTTTGCCTTAGGAAGATACGAAGACAACAAAAAAGCTAAACATCAAAAGATCGTGAAGTATTCTCTCAAGCACGACACCAGAAACCCCAAAGCATATCATTTCTCCGATACGAGCAGTGTTTTTGCCAGCCGGCATTGGCCATTTTCTCCACGTTTCTCGCTTCTCTTCTTTTTGGCTTTTCGTTCTTTGTTGTCTTGGTTTTTTGTTACTTCCCCGCAACGAGATCTTCATTTTCACCACCTCTTTCTATGCAATTCTCAAGCTCGACGATGCCGTCAAATGCCTTTCTCCAACGTAACCTTGGAGAGCTTCATCGCTCCATCATATTGTTATGGAACAAGATATGTAAACTCTCTCTTTATTTCCCTCTTCAATGATTACAGAAAACGTTCATGAAATTACTCACAAAATGCCAGTTACAGAATCACACTCGATTCTATAACTTTATAGTTCAAACCATTAACAAACTAACGGCTCTTAAACTAACTGATAACCGAACTCAACTATACTCGAGGAACCGCAATCGCAATCGCAATTCACTTCTCTTCATTCCTGCTCTTTCTGTTCTCACTCGCCTCTTCCTCTGAAGTAGCCTTTTGTTTGTGTCTTCGTACATAAACCTTCCATGGCATATCAATACCCCCGCGGAAAAGACGAAGCTTGTCCCCAAGCTTAAAAGCAGGAAATTGCTGGTGAATCTTGGTAGCCAAAAGCCACGAATCTTCATGAGATGGAAGATTCGTCCATGTAATCAGGACTTCCAAGTCGCCAGCTGGAGTATAACGAACAGCCTTAACAGACTGAGGAACCAGTTGTAATTCATCCGATGCAGTCAAAGAACGCGGCAGCTCACTGATGATGTGATGAGTGCCTAATGCCGGTTTCAACAAAGAAACATGAAACACAGGATGTATGCGAGAATCCTCTGGCAACCTCAGTCGATATGCCACAGCTCCTATGCGTTCCAGGACCTCAAAAGGTCCATAAAATCGTGCGGACAACTTTTGACAAAGACGTTTACTCACTGAACTTTGTCGGTAAGGGCGCAGTTTAAGGAACACTTGATCACCCACCTGAAACTCCAGATCCCTGCGATGCTTATCAGCATTAGTTTTCATCACAACTTGAGCATGACGCAAGTGCTCCTTAATATCGGTTAAAAACCTGTCTCGTTCCAACAACATCTGTTCAATTTCAAAATTAGTAGTAGAACCTTGCTCATATGGAAACAGACGAGGTGGATCACGTCCATAGACCACTTTAAAAGGTGTCGCCTTCAATGAAGTGTGGAAAGAGGTATTGAACCAGTATTCAGCCCAGTGCAAAAACTGAGACCAAGTGCGAGGGTGTGCTGAAGCAAAACAACGAAGATAAGTCTCCAAACATCGGTTAACCACCTCAGTCTGACCATCAGACTCAGGGTGGTACGCAGTAGAAAACTTCAGAGTCGTGGAAGACAACCGATGACATTCTTTCCAAAACACACTCAGGAAAATTTTATCATGATCTGACACTAATGATTCAGGAAAACCATGGAGCTTGACTATGTTTTGGATGAAAAGTTGAGCTACCACTGGGGCAGAAAAAGGGTGTCGAAGAGTAAGAAAATGAGAAAACTTACTCAACCTATCGACCACAACCATGATGACATTCACCCCATGAGATAGCGGTAACCCTTCTATAAAATCGAGTGATAAATGGGACCAAATTTGATCTGGAATAGGCAGTGGTTGCAAGAGACCAGCAGGTTGCATTGTGCTATACTTATGGGTCTGACAAACATTGCAGTGAGCCACAAATTTCTGGATATCACACTTCATGTTCTTCCAATGGAATTGGGACTGAATGCGTTTCCATGTTTGAAGCACACCCGAATGTCCACCTTGCAAACTGCTATGGCACTGAGACAGGATAATAGGAATAAAACTGTACTCCTTAGGAATACAGAGACGCCCTTTAAAGAAGACCTTATTATTGACGATAGTATAATGCTTCAGAGCAGGATCCTTGTCAAGAATTCTCTGTCGTAAAGATTGGATTTCCACACTATTCTCCAATTCGCGGTATAAGTCCTGAGCCTGCAAAGAATGAGGTAAGGTCAATGCAAAAAGAGTCACATTGTCCAACCGCATTGTACTCAAATGGCAACGTGAAAGACCATCCGCGGCTTTGTTCTCCACACCCGGCTTATACTCTATTTGAAAATCATATACCAATAACTTCATTAGCCACTTCTGATAATCCATTGTGACTTCTCTCTGTTCCAAAAGAAATTTAAGGCTTTTTTGGTCTGTTCGAACCAGAAATCTACGGCCAAAGAGGTAATGTTTCCATTTCCTGACCGCTAATACTATGGCCATCAACTCACGTTCATATATCGATTTATTCTGTTCCCTCTCTGTCAGAACACAGCTAAAGAAAGCTATGGGATGTTGACCCTGCATCAAAACTGCCCCCAATCCACTACCTGAAGCATCAGCTTCAACAATAAACTGAGTTGTAAAATCTGGAAGCACGAGTACTGGAGCTGACTGCATTGCCTTTTTGAGTTCTTCAAAAGCTCGGGAGGCCTCTGAAGACCATTGAAACTGATCTTTCTTCAGGAGACCAGTGAGTGGCTTAGCAATGGAACCATAGTTTCTTACAAACTGTCTATAGTAACCTGTCAGTCCAAGAAAACCTCGAAGCTATTTCACCGATACTGGTTGTGGCCAATTCTGAATGGCTAAAGTTTTGGATGGATCAGTCGAAACTCCTTCTTTAGAAATGATGTGACCAAGATAGTCAATTTGCTATTGAAAGAATGAACATTTCTGCTGATTAGCAAAAAGCTTGTGAGTCTGAAACACCTTAAACACAGCTTCCAAATGAAGAATATGCTCCTGCCTTGAGGAACTGAAGACTAATATGTCATCAAAGAAGACCAAGACGAATTTTCGTAAAAACGGTTTGAATAGAGCATTCATCAAACTTTGAAACGTGGCCGGGGGATTTGTGAGCCCAAACGGCATCACCAAGAATTCAAAATGGCCATCAGTTGTTCGGAATGCTGTTTTTGCAATGTCTTCCTCTTGCATTCGTATCTGATGGTAACCTGCTCTTAGATCAAGCTTAGAAAACACACAGGCACCAGCTAACTCATCAAGTAATACGTCAATGATAGGAATAGGAAACTTATCAGGAATCGTTACTCGGTTGAGAGCTCTATAATCAACACAAAATCTCCAGCTAGCATATTTCTTTCTCACTAACAAAATTGGACTAGAGAATGGACTACGACTTTCTCTTATGATTCCAGAAAGCAACATCTGCGTAACCATAGTTTCCATGACTGCCTTTTGCGCATGAGGATACCTATAAGGACGAACACTCACCGGTTTCGTGTTAGGCAAAAGTGTGATCGAATGTTCATATCCTCTCACTGGAGGTAAACCCTGTGGTTCCGCAAAAATGTCCTCAAATCGTTGTATCACCTTGTGCCAGTCCAAGTTCGGCATCACACTTGACACCATTGTGACTAACTGTGGTTCTGACTCTGTTCCTGTGAACATATGAGCATGTAGCACACTTGCTGGTGTGATAAGAGCACTCAGGTTCGGTTCACCCATTAATGTAACTCGTTGACTATGCTGCATGAAAGATAACACATGAGCATCCCAATCTATCTCACACTTACCCAATGTTCTTAGCCACTGAATACCAAGGATTATATCAGCGCTTCCAAGCTCTAATGTGATAAAATCCGCTTGGAATTGCAGAGAATCAATTCGAAACCTCACATTTTTACAGAGCTCCAAACTTTGCACCAACATACCTGTCCCTAAGATCACATTGCCACAAGCTTTGGTGGTTTGCAGTCGACATCTCTTAACCACCGAGGGTGCTATGAAATTGTGTGTAGCCCCGCTATCCAACATTATGACCACCTCAGTCTTTGCAATTCTTCCTTTGATCTTTGTTGTTGATAGAGACTGATCTCCGCAAAGGCCTGCAAAGACAGAGCTGCACAAGAAGGTTGAAACACAATCTCCTCCTCCTCTCCCTCAGAATGGTCGTTATTATTGACCCCAAACTCAGTTCCTCCGACTACCATCATAACTTGTAACTCATTCAAGGCACATTTATGTCCATGAACATAAGGAGCATCACATTGGAAACATAATTTCCGCCTTCGTTTATCCTCATATTCTGCAGGAGATAAACTGCGTCTGCCTCCTGACCCACTTGGTTTTACCACTGAGTTCGACCCCGCAGATTCACGCGACGATGGAACCGGTGTTGCTATACTCTTTCTCTTCCACCCCGACGTACTCGCGGTGAGCTGCTTGGTTCTAAAAGGAGCTGGTTCCCCCACTGTCTCAGACTGCACTTCAGTGGCAATAGCTCCCTCTACCATTCTTGCTATTACTGTCGGCTCCAACTCCAAAGCAATTTCAATCATCTCATCTAAGGATCTCGGCTTCATGAGCTTCAACAGAACCTTAATTTCAGGTTTTAAACCTTTTTTAAAAACCGAAATCTGACTCTTCTCAGAGATGTCATCCAACTGCGATGATAAATCCTGGAACTCAAACACATAGTCATCTATCGAGCCAAGTTGCCGCAGTTCATGGAACCTATCGTGAGGCGAAAGATGACAAGCACGATTAAAGCGAGCTAAGAGTTTATCCCTAAAACCTTCCCAACTCAAAAATGGATTCCTCTTTGCTTCCCAATTAAACCAACTAAGTACTCTTCCTGAAAGACTCAACGACACCAATTCGAGCTTCTGGGAATCGGAATACTTCCCCAAATTAAAGAAACGCTCTACAATATTCAACCAAGTGTATGGGTCTTTACCTTCGAAAATCGGCAAATCGATTTTCCGCAACAATGTATCCCGATTTGCTAGCACCGAAGCTACCGACTGCTCCGCAATTCCATCTGTTACTATCGCGGGAGCTGAGGAAAAGCGATTCCCCTCATCTTGCGCTGCGATTGAGTCTGGTCCCGACGGCATCGGCGGTCGTACTTCAACATTCGCCGGTTCACCAAGTAGCTCGAGAATCTTTGACATTTGAGTGCTCATCGCATCGAGACGAGTCGAAGTTTCATTTAACTTCACGTTCGTCTCCCTCTTCGATTCTTGCAGCTCCACTGTGACTGACTCAAGCCTCCCTGCGAACTCCGATAAACGTGATGCGACGTCACCTTCCGCCGTGTCCGCTGATCTCGTCACCGGCATTTTGAAGACAGCTCACTGCACCAATTGTTATGGAACAAGATATGTAAACTCTCTGTTTATTTCCCTCTTCAATGATTACAGAAAACGTTCATGAAATTACTCACAAAATGCCAGTTACAGAATCACACTCGATTCTGTAACTTTATAGTTCAAACTATTAACAAACTAACGGCTCTTAAACTAATTGATAACCAAACTCAACTATACTCGAGGAACCGCAATCGCAATCACAATTCACTTCTCTTCATTCCTGCTCTTTCTGTTCTCACTCGCCTCTTCCTCTGAAGTAGCCTTTTGTTTGTGTCTTCGTACATAAACCTTCCATGGCATATCACATATCCCCATTAGTGTCTTGCAACACGAGATGTACTCAGTCTAGTCACTTACCTCACTGAGTTGAAGATCTGGAGTCTATTGCCACCGAGTTTTGATCTTAGGTCTTGTCTCTTTCCTCCATCGCTATCACCTTCATCCATGGAGGTTTTTAATTGTGTCTGGAGACATGCTTCCATCGGTGATGTTCAATCTGGGCACACTTCACGAAGATTTAGGTGGTTCTATAACGTTTCTCCCAACCTCCATCACTGTTCCGATGATTTCAACGTTAGTGGCGGCTTTGAAGTTTTTATTTCTAGGGTTTTTGGTCACACTAAAGATTCCTTTCTTGTTGGGTGTGGTTAGGCCTGGGCATATCGGGTCTTGGTTCGGGTTCGGGTCGGGTCTGTGCAGGTTTGGGTTTTCGGGTCTACCTTAGGAGGACCCAAACTGGATCCAAAGCATATTTCGGTTCGGTCCGGGTTGGATCCTTCCGGGTTCGGGTCGGTTTGGGTCTAAGATGTAAGACCGAGAATGAACCCAAAATTTTCGGGTAAATTTCGGGTCTCAGGTACCCGAACCGAGAATCGTACCTACTAACATTGGAACTGAAGTTTGATTAACCTATTGCATTGTAATTGAAAACAAAATCAATACCAAAGTGAATTCAAGTTCAAAGCCACAACAAAGATTATCAAAACCAATCTGTTATGAGTACCAATCCAAAGCTACATTGAGAGAAACATTAGGTAAAAAAAAGGAGCAACACAACCTTCAAACCAAGCCACTTATCACCCTCCAAAGTCTTCAAACTCTGTAAATCAAAACAAGTGATTAATCACCCCTCTGCAGCCTAATGAATAGAAAGATGATCAAAGAATAAGAAGACAAGTTTAATGAACAAAGTACCTCTTTGTACCTTGTCTTGAAGTTCAACGTCTGAAAGCAATTCTGAGATAAAAGTCAAGCCTTTGTCATTCATATGAATCTCAGTATTTAGCCATTGCTCTAAGCACATCAAAACCTCAAGTGTTTAATGTGTAAGGCAGCTCCTATATGGGTCAAGAATACGACCATTTGTATTGAATGCACTCCCAGATGCTATGGTGGACACTTGCAGGGCCAATACATCTCTGGCCATTTCAGCTAAGACAGGGAACTTTGTCGTGTGCATCTTCCACCAGCCGAGAATATCAAACTCTAACCCTTGTAGAAGCTTTGGATTCTCCACATGTTCTCTTAAGTATATATCCAATTCATTGCGTGAAGACCTTTCTCATTTACCATCTCTTTGTACACAAAATCCATACTCTCATAACCAAAACCAACATCATCAGCATCTAAATCTAAACAATCCCCACGGGTAGTGTCTTGAGAGTGAGAAGTATCAGACAAAGCTCCATAATGAGATGATGTTCCATTAGAACTAGATGTCTCAATAATTGTAAATCGAGTACTATATTCAGCAAACATTCTTTGTAGCACATCTAAAACTGATTCATACATCCCCTTGGCAACAATACTTTCTTTGCCATATAACTCATCAAAACAAAGCTGATCAAATTGCATCTTATTTCTAGGGTCAAACACATTAGCAATAATTAATATCTTATTGATTTCCCTTAAACCAGCCCAATATTTTTCAAATTTTGCTCTCATAGCAGCAGCCTTTGAATGCAGTTCCTAATCATCACTACTACAAATCCTAATCAAATTCTTCTCAATGGTACAAATCACCGCATAAAACTTATGAGAATTCAACTTAGTTGATGTAGACACAATAAATGTCGAGTGATAAAATATGACTAAAAACTGAACCAACCTGTCTATTGCTTCCCAATCTCGATCTGTTGGTGGCCCAATCCTCTGATTTCCATCTTTGTCCTCTTCAAGGAAGTAATTTTCATAGAGTTTGTCCTCTATACACATCCTCTCGAAGGCTGACTTGAATTTTTGTGCTTTGGTCAGCATTAAGTAGGTTGAATTCCATCGAGTTTTGCTGTCAAGTGATAGGCTTCCACGACTAACTTGTTTTCCAGCCTCCACCTTACTCTCAAATGACTGTAATCTTGAAGTTGCTGCCCTAACATACTGCACTGCATTACGAATTGCCACCACACTCTTGTCTATTTCCTGTAAACCATCATGGACAACAAGATTAATAATGTGAACTAAACATCTTACGTGTAAAAACTCACCTCCTAGAACCAAAGCTTCATCTCCTAATCCTTTAAATGTTTCTGTGAATCTCTTTAGCGCATTGGTGTTAGATGTTGCATTGTCCATAGTGATTGTAAAGATCTTCTCTATTCCCCAATCTTCCAAACATTGAAGCAAAACAGATGTTATTGCGGATCCTTTATGGTTTTCCACATGCTTGAATCTGAGCACCACCTTCTGTAATTTCCAGCTGGTATCTACAAAATGAGTTGTGATGACCATGTAGCTTGAAGTTGTAGTAGGAGCCGTCCATATGTCAGTAGTGAGAGAAACTCTTTGTTTGGTCTACCTAAATATGTTCCTCATTGCTTCTTTTCGAGTTGCATACATCTTGTACACATCTCTTGTACTTGTCCTTCTTGAATGGAGTGTGTATATATTAACCCTCCTGCATAACTGTCTTCATGCCACTGATTCAACAAAAGAGAATGACAACTCTGCGAGGACTATCAACTCATTTGTAGCTTCTCTAAACACTTGTTCTGACACTTTTGCTTGTTGCAGATTGCCTTCAGGTGTTATAGCTTGATGATTAGCTCCGTTTTTCTCCCAAATTGAAAACTGCTTGCAGGATTTCAAATGCTTCTTCAGACTTGAAGTCCCTGAGGTTGTACATCAGACATATTGTTTACCACAATAGTGACACTTGCATTTTTCTTGATTCTCACTGGTTCTTGTGAAATGCTGCCACACTTCTGACTTTGTCTTCTTTGTTCTTGTTGCACATTCACTCGCATTTCGTTTCCTTTTGCTGTCTGATTCCATCTCAATATCGTCATCATTTATTTTATCTGCAGTAGGTGTGAACTGCTCTCGCTGGTTTACGTCAGGTGATGATGAATCCATCTACAGACAAATCAAATTAAGAATCACAGAACAAATTGATTAAGAATCACAGACCCTCGATTAAGAATCACATACAACTCCATTAAGAATCACATAACAATCGACTACGAATCACATACCAATCGTAAAATACAGACCCAATCGATTAACACACTAAACACACCAACATTGATTCAACGAAAGCAACACAGTTCAATCGATTAAGAATGACATACAAATCCATTAAGAATCACAGAACAATCGATTACAAGTCACATATCAATCTTAAGACACAGACCCAATCGATTAACACACTAAACACACCATCATTGATTCAACGAAAGCAACACAGTCCAATCGATTAAGAATGACAGAAAAATCCATTAAGAATCACAGAACAATCGACTACAAGTCACAAACCAATCTTAAGACACAGACTCAATTGATTAACACATGAAACACACCATCGTTGATTTCAACAAAGCATTACAGAGCATCGATGATTCAACACACGATTCACAGACCAACGAAACAAACACGATTCAAATACGATATACAAATCGTCGAAGATTCAATAAAATAGCAAGAACTTACCTTCGGTCTCGCGTGAAGAAGAGAAGGAAAAATGTCGGAAGAGGAAACAAATGTTTTTCTTCTCTTTTAATTATCGGGTTTGTTTGGGTACCCATGGGTTTCGGGTAATACCCGAACCGACCCGAGACCCAATGGTTCTTCATCTTGAGACCCAATAGAGTATTTCTATGGAACCGAACCCAGACCCGATCCAATTTTTTTGGTTCGGTTTCGGTGTGGATCCAAGTATTATGCCCAGCCCTAGGTGTGGTGATAAATCAACCAAAAAAAAGTATCTTATATTCATTCATCTAATAACCTCACTTAAGTGGGCTTATGAGGACTTGGCCTCTTTAGTGAATTTTAGGCCGATTAAAATAGGATACTCCATGGTATTTAGATTATCGTATAAGACTTGGATTTTTTCAAGGTATTCCTTATCTTTCTCGTTAATGACCCAATTTCATTTGGCTTTTGAGGACTTAGCCATGTCACAGGGTTTTATACATAATTATTTAGGATATCGATTGATTATAAGATCTTTGGTTATGTTTTTTTCGGTATAAGGAACTTAGAACGTATCTTCCCCCCCGGTCGGCTAGAATCCCTTCTCCACAATTCTCTATATCGAGGATGGTTTCAAAGCTCAATACCATTGGTTTTAAGAGCTCATCTGCGTGTTCGACCGCCTTCGTGGCAGCAGAACGAAAAGTAATTTCAAATATATGTGGTCTCGAAACCCAAAAGAAGATCCGACCTCGATTAGGTCGAAAAGTACAGACGGGGAGACCAAATCTGGGAAAGCATGGTCATAGATCAAACCGAATAAAGTAAATCAAACAAACAACTCGAGAAACCAAGACTGAGACCTTAATTAAAACCTTAGCTAATTAATCTTGAACTGTAGCCGAAACAGAAATCTAAACCGAGCCAACCCACACTAAGCCAACACCAGATCTAAACCTAGCTATTTAAACAAGAAGCAAGACCAAAACTAAATCTTGATCAAGCAGTCCTCAAGAAATATCTAAACATAGAAGGATTGTAAGCTAAAGGGATAAGAAGAAAACAGAGAACCAAACCGAGATAGTTCCAACGATTAAGACAATAACGGCTCTGGCAGAGACTACCGGCAACGGAGGACAAATACAGCGGCTAAATGCAGACAGGTCTTTACAACGTCGTTATTACGTAGAGTAGGAGAAAAATTATGATAGAGGATCATTGCACCATCGTTAATTCTGGCAAAGCTGGACAGTGGCGGTGAAAGCAAAAATGAAGACCTTGATCTACGACGTGTTAGAAAGGCGGTAAAGCTCGGAAACCACCAGCATGAAAAGGGTGTTGAGGAGGTATTTTCCTGGCGGTGATGAGCTAAAACGATAGTGAAAGTAGCTGCGAGAAAAAGGAGAGACGATCTACTTTGCGGTTTGTTTTACTGGTTAGGTGTGACATCAAAAGCTTACTAATAGAGAGCAAAAAAAAGGCAACTTTTTTCATCTCTATCTCTAACCTCACTTCCTTCGTCTACAATGGAAGCGAGAATCATCTTCCAAAATCATATCCCTTGGAATTGTAATCGCCATTTTTCTTGTTCTCCTCTAGATTTCTCGCGCTTAATCAAAGATTCCTCTTCAACCTCACAGGTTCTTATTTCTCCTATTTTTCTGATTAATCTTTTCCCTCTTTATTGTTTTTCTTTAATATATAAAAATTGGGTTTTTTTGGGTTCAACAGAAGCCGAGAAGTTACAGAGGTCCAAAACCAAGCAAGAACTTGGTAGCTGATTTCATATCTAGGAACGATGACTTAGTCCGGAGCTTGCCGATTTACGTTGGAGGCACTTCTCTATTTGCCGTTCTCTTCAATCGGACTGTTTCCGGTATCGCTCCTGTTGCCGATGCTAGCAGGTAATTTCCTCTCAGCTCTTGTTTTTATCTTCCATTGGAAGCAAACCAGAGATTAAACTGGTGAAGTGTCTCGAATCATCTCTAGTGGCCCAAATTGCGATTACCAATTTGGCATTTCATGAAAATTGGATTTGATCATTGATTTGTTATTTCGATTAAACTATATATTTTTAAATATCATTACAGATTGTTCCTCATTTGGTGGGTTTTTATGATTCGTGTGTAGCTCACAATCTTGAGCAGATCTATTGGCACTTGGCTTGGCTGTTACTAATTTATTGACCGGTTTAGTCTGGTTATCAAGCCGACCTAAGACCATCACTCCAGTAAGATTTCTAATCAAATTTGTGTTATAACATTTTGGAGGATTGTATAAACAGTTAAATTCTTCGTTTTGATTGATATCAGGTACAACCTGAAGGTCTGAACTGTGAAGTTATAGAATCCAATCTTCCTTCATCAATAGTCTCTGAATTGTTATGGTAATCGTTTGCTTCATATCTCGTATTATAATTGCATATAAGATGACTGTTCTTTAGATAAATAATCGAGTTTGACTTTAGATATGAGTTCATTTGTCTATTTTCTCTCAGGGGTTGGGAATCTCTCAAGACAGCAACTTGTTGCAAGTCTCTTGTTATTGTCTACAATGGCATCTTCCTTATGCAAATTGGAATGGTTGCTGAATCTCCAGAAGACAATAAAGGAGTTACAGTAAACACTGATAAGATGATGCTAGGATCGGTCTACCAAGGTGTAATGAAATCCAAAGCACGTAAGTACTTATTTCCCTTTATATGTTTGTGTAAGGTTGTGCATTTTTCTAAGCAAAGAAAATTGAATATTTTTCAGAGACTTACTTGGCCAATCTTTCCCTTTATCCTGGGAGATCAGAGCTGCCATTTTTGCCTGCAAATACACAGGTCTCGTTGAGAATTTGGCTATTTCTACTTCATTGAGTGATGGAATAACGAAACTGTGTGATGAAATGTTTGTTTGTCTCTGCTAGGCAGTGATTTTGCAGCCGCTTGGAGATAAGGGAATCGCAATCATCGGCGGAAATACAATTAGAGGCTTCACGTCTTCAGACCAGGTAATAAAATTTTGAACTTCTCTGTATTGTTTTGGACTTTGCAAAGTTAACAGAAGAAGTCAAAAAGTAAGTTTGCGCATCATATCTAGGCTTGGATTTCTTCAATTGGGGAGAAGCTAGATGCAACATTGGGGAGATATTTTAGTAATTCTGATGAGATTTCCCAAGTAACTGACTGAAAACAACAAGACCAGGAAAACAGAAAAAAAGGATATGGCTTACAGAAAGTCTGATACAGATGTAAAAATAGCTTCAGAAAATTTAAACCAAGTACTTGTACATTAAGCATAGAGTTATGTTCTTAAGATAAACCAATGAATCTTCTTCCGAGGTAAGCATTGAAGTGTTGTGTCAGGTAAAATGAGCTTTTGGAACTTTCAATTCTGTAGACAGGCATTTCGTTTGTGGTTTCCATTTTGTGTTATCGTGCGAGTGACTAGCAAATCAGTGGAGATTACACTAAGTGATGTTTCTAGACAACGCACTCGTCTCTCCAGAGATTGCATTCCATTCTGCGAGCTATCCATAAACCGCTGCAATTTGAAAATGTAAGAGAACATTCAAAAGTCAGCAGAACAGAGTTTGTTGGATGTTTGATAAAAAGAAGGTGTTTAGAGAAAAAGAAGGTAACCTGAAAGAGATCTAACAGACTGGACTGTTGTTTTTCGATCTGAGTAATCTGGTTTCTTATCATTGACAACTCTTCTGCATTCTTTGCCTGAGAAGCACTGCTACAACCACTGTCAGCTTCAGGACTCTTCTCATTACTAGTCTGAACAATTTGTGACTTGTTGGAGCCATTCTCTTCGACTTTAGAGATCTTTGCAGGGAACAACACCCGCTTAGGTCCTAATGCCGAATGGTTCCGCTTGTCTTTCTCCTGTTCAACATCCTTAGGAGTACTACTACGATCCAAAGGCTCAGCATCATTTAAATTTGCTTCTCGTAGTGGTGCGTTCGAATTCTTATATTTTCCTTTCAATGTGTGGCTTCTCTTTCCTGAAGTCGCGGAAAAACCAGAAAAAGAAGATTTGGAGGAGGAAGAAGTCTCTGAAACCTCTATTGAATCAACTTCAAGTTGTTTCCATAAAGCCAATGTACGATTCATTGTCTCTCTAACAAGTTTGACCTTATCAAATCTTTTGCTTTCTAGAATAGCTACACAAGTCTTCTTATACAAAGGAGCTAACTCTTCTTCTGCCATAGCTACTCTAGCCATAGCCTCTGCTGCAGCTTTTCTCGCACGCCAATCGTCGCTGCTTAGATACTCAGAAACATTCGGTAAAAGCCAATCCAACACCGCCTTCTCACTGTTTCTACCACCAACAGCACCAATTACGCTTCCTATGGCTCCCAAAAGTTCCGGTTTCGCTTTGAAACCTTCTGATTTTAGCAATTTTCCAATCTTCGGCAACGCTTTCTGCAGTTGATCAACATCTAGCTCATCCGCTGCGTCCACTGCAGCCGCAAGGCACACGGCGGCACCGCTCTGCGCGTTTGGATCGCAATCGTGGATAAGCGTTTCAATTATTGGCCCGAAGAGGATAGAAAAAGGAGTTCCGGTGATGTTGGTAGTCATATCGATGGAAGCAGCAGCGCAAGCGGCGCGAACAGAGGTATCAGGATCTCGAAGACGGCGAAGAACGGTGGAGACCATTTTAGAGACATGAGGAGCGAGAGAATCGCCATGAGAACGAGAAAGAACAGAGAGAAGCGAAACGCAATGTTTCCGAACCGGCGATTTCGCGGAAGAGTCTGTACCCTGGAGACAATTTATAAACAGAGAGAAAGTCTCCGGCGATAGATTAATCGCAATTGAATCAAGCTCTGCTGCGGCGAGAGACAGAGTATCACGATCGGAGAGACGATTAAGACAGGCGATGACTCGCTGCTTGAGATCAGTAACCGTTGTTGCCGGCGATGAAAGACACGGAGAGGAACGCATTAGAACGGAAGGCATTAAGAGATTCACCGGAGAGTATTATTCAAAAATGCGGCATGGGAGGAGAGAAGAAAAGCTTGCTCAAGGTGAAACTAGGATTTGGCGGCAGAAAAAAGGCAATGAAGATGACTGTACGGTTGGTACTTGGCTTTTAAACAAGACTCGTCTCTTTCGCTTGCCTTTTAAACTTATCAATTTTTTTACCACCTGCCGCTATATTTCCATTTCTTTTTAATTTATATCCCAAAGTTTCCTATTTTCTTTTCAACTCCAATATTATATATATTTTTATTTTGTTTTATTTACAAGTCAATTTTCCCCTTTTCCTTTATTTTTTGGTGTAAAAATTTCTTCTTCTTTTTTTGTTTTATTCCATATTTATTTCTCTCAAAAAGTAAAATTTAATATTAAACAAATAAAAAAGAAAAATTACAACACTTGAAAGGGAGTTTGAAAGTCTAAATGTCTCCAAGTGTCAAATTCCCTATTTTACTTTGTTTTCACTTTTTTTAAATCAATGTTTTCGTGTATGATTTCATTCCGTTTCAATTTGAAGACTTTAATTTATATATTAAGTTTTATCGTCGATTCAATAGTTATTTGTTGAAAAAAAATAGAAGAAAAATTAAACTATTTCCGCAAAATGTTAATTTTGTAAAAGCAAAAGAATGAGACTATATTCGCAATGGGGACAAGTAAATTGATGAGGAAGTCAATCAAACACGGTTTCTTCTTAACACGTAATCAAACGTGAAATGAACTATTCTTTTCTATTTTACCCAAAACTAGGAATCTAGGATGATATATTATCTTATAAACATTTATTACAACAAAAACATCCTGTTATTATACATTTTCGACAAAAGCTGTATATCAGTTAATTTTTAAAGTATAATATATATATATAAATACACCTAATACAAAAGAAAATATTTCTATATAAATAGAGGAATGCATGTAATGATAATTTTCATGTTTTCTCCATAAAAACCTCCAACCTTTATGGGAAACATGTTTGTTTGTATTGATTTATTAATCTTTTATTAGATTCTTTAAGTAAAGAACAATGCTTAATATATTCCTACACTCTTTTATGTAAAATTACATTGTTTTTTATGTATAAAATTGTCTTAGATAATAATATGTAATTATGTAATTCATGGTTGCGCCTTCCATGTAAAATTGAAAAAATGTCTAAGGCCTATTGGTTTCGGAAAACAAATTGGTGGTCAATGAAAAATATATCGTATTTTTTTATAACTAAAAATAAATTACAATCAATTTAGATGCCTTAATTCTTATTCAAAAAACATTAAATTTTGATAATTAACGAAAAACACATTAAATCTTGAGAGAAAAATGGAAATTTAGATTTCCACTTCATCAATATCTAGTACATTATCACAAAATCCTAGATGTGTTAAGTTTTTCAGCTTCTCTTTTTCTATATATGATAAATTATCTAGAACTACAGAGTTGGCACTAGGTCAAGAAACAAAGTTAAAAACAAAATATTGTAGTTTTCAAATAGCGGATCAAATGTACATTCACTAAATCAATTTAGATCTTATACATTTACTAAAACAAATTTATGTTATATAATTTTATTCATCGATTAAGTTTCTTGATTCAATATTTTTTTTAAAGTATTTTTCACAACAACTTTTTATATCGCCTATTTTGTTAGTATAATAATTCGGACTAATTCCATCAGATTAGATAACAAAGAGATGTATATTAATTAAGGTTATTCAAAAATCTTATACAGTATTACATCTCAAGATAGTCTTAAAATCTGACACAAATATTTTATGAGAAAGAATAAATATAATGTGACCACGAAAACCATTTTAAGAATCATTTACTACAAACTAGATAACAAAGGAAGGAGAAGTTTTATTGAAAATTTGAATCCACAACATCACGTATAATAAATAGATCGAAATTATTGTTTCTTTTCCTTTTGGTTGAGTTTAAACAAATCTAGAATGTTTAATGATACATTTCAAAATTTAAAGTTAAAACCATTTAATTAATTTACAATGTGATTTCAAAAATCAATATTGTTTTTTTTTTTGCCTTAGAGACTTGCATCTGTTTTTACTTTTGATACGACTCTCTACTCATATAGAACCTGATAATTTGATATGTATACTTGCTTTTAATTTTACTCAAAATCCAATATGTACGGTTATATAAAATTATCTATAAGGTATATGTGATATAATGTTTGAAAAAATACAATATAAATATCACATGATCATCTTATAATTTGTTTAAAATAATAGAGTTTAGATTGGATCAAGAATATAATTGTTAAAAGTATCAATGCTCGACAAGATTAAACTGTTGAACTCCTCCTATTTGATGGGACTTCGTCGAACTTAAACGTGTTTTGATTCAATTTTTTATTGTTTTCGAAAATGGTACATTTCATCCCTTGTAAAAGGACTATTGAAGCTGTCTAAATTGTCACTACTCTTCTTTTGTGAGATATATATAGTTTTACATGATCTACCTTCATCTATTGTTTTTTATCGGCTACTCCACTCTTTTTGGAGATTTTTGGCGTTCTTTGTGGAAAATTTGAACATGAGTTCGGCATATCATCCTCAATCTGATTGACAAACAGAGGTTGTCAATCGTTCATTGGGGAACCTGATGCTTGGTATGGGAGAAGATAAATTCTTGGATTCTCATTTACCTCAACCTGAACTCACTCACAATTATGGCGGTTAATAGGAGCTAATGATTTAGTCCATTTCAGGTTATGTACACGTGTCTCTTATCGCGTCCTAGTGGATCTTTCCACACTTCTTCGATCTTCACTCATTCTTCATCTCGATCTCTTTTTTTATCTCCATCTCCATCTCTATCTCCATCTCCATCTCCATCTCCTTCTCCTTCTCTATCTCTATCTATATCTCTTTTTTGCCTTCTCCTTTCTCTTTTTTGCCTTCTCCTTCTCTATGTTTCTTCTTCTTCTTCTCCTTTAAACCCGATTAATCCGACCCCGTAAAACCCGAATTCGCAAGCCTAATTGAAAGCATCACTGAAGTCCATAAGTTTTCTCGAGAATCTAGAAACATCTTCAGCAAAGTACAAACAAGCACCTGATGCTAAAACGTCGTCGCCTTGTGTTTGAAGTCAGTGATCTTTTTTGGGATGTTTTCACTAAAGACCGTATGCCTGCTCACGCTTATAACAAGTTTAAAGGCGAAGAAGATGGGTCCTCTCGAAGTACCTTTCTCGTTTTCATCATGCTGACCCCTAATTTCCGAACTTTTCCAACCCGGAGGGACCTGGTGCAAGCATCTCCTTAGTCGTTTAAGAACTTTTACTTTAATTAGATTTTCTATTTTACTGCAGCCTATGTCGGCTTATGTCTTTTTCTTTTAAGTTGAATTTCCTTTTCTTGTGTTTGCATCTAAACGTATTTAAGTTTCTCTTTGCCTTTGTTTTGATTCGATTAAGTTCATCAAATCAAAGAAGTCGATCCTAAGAGCTTTTCTAAAGTCTCTTGGTTGAGCAGCTCGTAGGTCTCAAGAAATTAACTTGATTTCTTGATTGAGCTACAAATTCTATTACTTACGCTACATTACTTTTAAGGAAGCTTTATGAGCATGTAGTGATGGTTAACAAAGATATAGCTAAAAGCTCTTGATCGATATCGGCTGAGAACTTGACAAAGGAAGCCAAATGAGAAACTGAGAAAGGACTTGATCATAACTACTTAGCATTAGAACAGAGTATTGATCATATATATGCGAAAGAGTGTGGAGCAAATAATCCAAGAAGAGGGGATGTCTTGAGGCGCACAGAGAAGATCGGAGAAGCCTCGAGTAAACGGACGGTAATGGACCGAGGAAGACTTCGGGTGCGACACGCGGACTGGGCCAACAATGGACAAAGAGGTGCCTCGGCCTCAGTACATGCACTGGACCGAGCAAGAGAAGGAAAGCCTCGAGTGCAGCACGTGGGATGGGTCGATAATAGACCAAGAAATGTCTCGGCCTCAGTTCATGTAATGGGCCAAGCAAGAATGGGAATTGGGTCGACCCAAAGACGCGGGAAGCCTCGCAATCCGTACGAAGGATGCAGCCTTCCCGAGAGACCTCGTTCTCGGTTCTCTCGGGGCGCGAGTCATGAAAGCGACGCCTAAGGGGATGGTGGGACCACGGACAGCTCCCTGTACTGGTGTGGACCCAACCTTACTTTAAAGAAGCCGTTGAAGACTTGGTGGGCCCACCAGGCCGCTTGCGACTTCAGCCACCTACCTGCTGGACCACACGCGACCTACTCTCGCGGGACCACCTTCCCAACAGATCTCTTCAAGCCCAACGTTCACCTTTGATATTTTGGAGAGACTTCTTCACTTATTTACCTTATATATAGTCATATGTTGTATTGGAACAATTCATGAAGTTTTAATTCAATAAAAATGTTTCTAATTCATTCTCCTTCATTCTTTTCTTTACATTGATTCTTATGATAAATCTTAGAGCTTCTTAAATCTTATATTCTTACATGGTATCAGAGCAACAAATATCATAATCTCATTCTATTTCTAGTCTTTAAGTTTTATTCTTCTCATTAATCTCGAAAATTCTCTCAAAATCTTCCAATTCGATAAAATCACCATGGAATCCAACAAAGGGGCATGTATACCATTAATTCTTAAGGGGCCTAACTACATGCTATGGTCAAGGACTGCAAGGATGATCTTGTGCAGTCGTGGGTTATGGAGTCATGTAGAGCCACCACAAGAAAAAGTCTCAAATGTCACCGATAAGGGAAAAGGGAAGGAAGGTTCCTCCGACATGGTAATTATCGAGCAAGAAAAATGGTTCCAAGAATATCAAACGGTAATGGCTATCATAACCGCTTCTCTTGATCCACATCTTCTTGAATCCTATCTTTTTTGTGAAACCGCCAAAGAACTATGGGATACCCTCAAGAGGGTATATGCAAATGTCTCAAATCTCACTAGAGTATTTGAAGTTAAAAGAGCTCTAAATACTCTAAATCAAGAAGATATGGAGATTACTTTGGAAAGCTAAGAGTTCTTTGGGCGGAGCTTGAAATGTTAAGGCCAAGCACCATGGATCCCCTTGTACAAAATGAAAGAAATGAGAAAGATAAGGTCTTTGGGCTACTTGGAGGTTTACACCCTTGCTACAACAACCTCATCAAATCCATACTAAGGGAAAAGAATCTTCCAACGGTGGATGAGGTTTGTGCTCAAGTGCAAAGGGAGCAAGGAAATATTGGGCTCATTAATAGCAAGAAGGATTTAATCACCGCTCACAAGGTGACTTACAAGAATGAAGATAAGAGGAACATGGTGTGTGAGCATTGCAAGAAAAAGGGACATAAAAAGGAGAAATGTTGGATCATTAATCCTCACCTCAAACCCAACAAGTGGAAGGAACAAAGAGCAAACATATCACAAGAAAACGTTGGGGGAGAAGAACCGGCGGAGACATGGAAAACTGGAGGAGGAGCCATGGCAATGAGTGAAAAATCTTATGGTGCAATTGTGTGAAGGTCGGATCTTGATGAAATAATTCAAGCCATTGCCAACTTAAAGGATTCCGGTATCTCTAATCTCTCTAAAACTCCAACTAACTTCTTAATTATTGATTCCGGTGTTTCTCACCACATGATAAGTAATCCTAGGTCGATAAAGAACCACCAACCATAGGAAATGTTATTGTGGCTAGTGGTGAAAAAGTCTCAATCAATGGAATAGGAGAGTTGGAAGTATTCAATAAGAAAACAAATGCGTTTTATATGCCAAAATTTACCTATAATCTTCTTTCGG
Organism: Lepidium sativum; assembly: GCA_023374145.1. Taxonomy (NCBI): domain Eukaryota; kingdom Viridiplantae; phylum Streptophyta; class Magnoliopsida; order Brassicales; family Brassicaceae; genus Lepidium; species Lepidium sativum. The sequence continues at coordinate 21,936 of JAKUCM010005321.1, read as the reverse complement.
TTAAGAAAACCACATCCGATTTAAATTGCTATGCTATATTTGGTCCTGACCATGTACAATTTCAGGATATTGAGAGTGGAAAAACCCTTGGAGGAGGAATGACCAAAGATGGGTTATATGTCCTAGAAGGAAAATCGGCTCCAAAGGATTTACACTATGTTTTCGTTAGCAATTTAGACTCTAATGTCGGTTCTTGTTTTAATTCGTTTTGGTATACTAGATTGGGTCATCCCCATTCTAGAGCCTTAAGTTTAATTTTGCCTAAAAACTTTTTTGATCATAGTTCTTGTGAGGCTTGTATTTTAGGAAAACATTGCAAATCTATTTTCCCGAATTCTAGTACTTTTCATGAAAATTGTTTTGATTTAATCCACTCGGATGTTTGGACTTCTCCTTGTGCCTCTAGAGATAGCCTAAAATATTTTGTAACTTTCATTGATGAAAAATCAAATCTAAGGATCGGGTTTTTGATGCCTTCATCAATTTTCAAAATTATGTGACTAACCAATTCAATTGCAAAATAAAGGTACTAAGATTAGATAATGAGGAGAATATACAAGCACCAAATTCAAAGGTCACTTGAAAAAATGTGGCATAATCCATCAAAAAAGTTGTCCACACACTCCACAACAAAATGGTGTGGCGGAAAGGAAAAACCGACATCTTATGGAACATCAAAGGCCATGATGTACCATATGAAAGTTCCTAAAATATATTAGGGAGATGCGGTATTAATGGCGTGCTACCTCATTAATCGACTCCCAACCAAAATATTACAAGAAGTGTCACCATATGAGGTACTTAATGGCACAAAGCCTTTTGTTGAACACTTAAGAGTATTTGGATGTGTGTGTTATGTCTTAATTCTAGGGGAATTACGTAATAAGCTTGATGTCAAGAGTACAAAATGCATGTTCCTTGGATACTCAACCACACAAAAGGGTTACAAGTGTTTCGATCCAATCAATCACCGTCTTTATGTCTCTCGGGATGTAAAGTTTGTAGAAGACAAAGGATACTTTGCTACACCAAATTGGGAAGAACTCAAAGACCTCACCAATACCACTCAAGATAGGAATGAGAATCTACGCCTACTTCTTCAACAAATTGGTAGCACGGAATCCATTCCTACAAACACGGATGAAGATAGACTTCATTATCATCAACATATCCCTGACACTGAAGAGATGGAGGAACCTACACCCGTTGGAAGTGAACAACCTACGACGGACACTTCTCCAGAGGTACCAACATCTCAATCTCCTAGTCCAAATATGGAGACTCCTCTAAGACGCAGTACAAGACCTCGCAAAGACCCCTCCACAAGGCTCAAATCTTGGTTTTGTTACAATGCAAAATCTGAGGCACATTCTATCCAAAAGGTATGTTCTCTTGACCTTGTTCCTATAGATCATAGAGCTTTCCTTGGGAAAATTTCACTTGAACAGGTCCCGAAGAGCTATGACGAAGCTAAAACTCGGAAAGAATGGCAAGATGCAATTACTGATGAATGCAATGCGATGGAAAGGAACCACACTTGGGATCCAACGACATTACCACCGGGAAAACGGGCTGTCACCTCCCGATGGATCTTTACTATCCAGTATAAGAGTGACGGGAGTATTGAACGCTACAAATGTCGCTAAGTGGCGAGAGGTTTCACACAAACCTATGGACAAGACTATACCAACACATTTGCACCCGTTGCAAAACTCCATACGGTAAGAGTGATCATCTCTTTGGCTACAAATTTATACTGGGAGCTGTGGCAAATGGATGTCAATAATGCATTCTTGCAAGGCGAACTTGAAGATGAAGTATACATGCACCCACCTCCCGGACTAGAAGGCATGATAAAACTCGGGGAAGTATTACGTCTTCAAAAAGCTATCTATGGACTTAAGCAATCTCCTCGGTCTTGGTACCATAAGCTAAGCTTTACACTTCGAGATCGTGGCTTTCACAAATCCGAATCGGACCATACACTCTTTGTCTCCAATGGTCCGAATGGCATAATTGTGGTTCTCATCTACGTGGATGACTTGATCATTACTGGCAATGACAAGGACGGTATTTCCTCCACTAAGACTTATCTTAAGAGTGCATGTGATATTAAAGACCTTGGGGAACTAAAGTACTTTCTAGGGATCGAAGTATGTCGCTCTTCGGAGGGTCTATTTCTTTCTCAACGAAAATACACTCTTGATTTACTTGGTGAAACAGGAGATTTAGGTTCTGAGATTGCTTCTAACCACTTGAAGACGGCTACAAGGTCAGTCGAAAGGGGGAGAAAAATGATGAGCCATACAAGGATGCACCTCAATATCGAAGACTTGTGGGAAAACTCATTTACTTGACAATCACAAGACCGGATATATGCTATGCGGTGAATCAAGTAAGTCAACACATGCAAAATCCTACCGTACATCATTAGAGCATTATGGAAAGGATTCTCCGGTACTTAAGAGGAAGTCAAAATCGAGGCATTTTGATGGGAAAGAACAACAATACCGAAATTGTTGGATATTGCGATGCGAATTGGGCCGGTGATCGGAATGATCGAAAGTCTACTACCGGGTATTGCACATTTATTGGAGGAAATTTGGTGACACGGAAAACTAAGAAACAAAAGGTGGTGTCATGCTCTAGTGCCGAGGCGGAATACCGGGCTATGAGAAAACTTACAAGTGAGCTCACATGGCTAAAGGCACTCCTTAAGGATCTTGGCATTGACTCATCAAAACCAATCACAATGAATTGCGACAATCAAGTGGCAATTCACATTGCTTCCAATTCTGTGTTTCATGAGAGGACCAAACACATCAAGATTGATTGTCACAAAGTTCGGAAGAAAATCAAAGAAGGAATTACTCTCTCATGCTACACCAAAAGTGAAGACCAATTGGCGGACATTTTTACAAAAACCGCAAGTCTAAGAGTTTGTGATCACATTTATCCCAAACTAGGACTTGTGGATCTTCCAAAAGAATGATCAAAGGTCCCTCTCTCATAAAGCTCACACTCTTATTCCCTTAGAAGAGTTTTGTCCCAAGAGGTTTTCTCTCTAAGGTTTTTAATGAGGTGGGTTCTATGAGAAGTCCAAGCTTAACCTTCATGATATTATGGTTAAGCTTGAGGGGGAGTATTGATCATATATATGAAAAGAGTATGGAGCAAGTAATACAAGAAGAGGGATGTCTTGAGGCGCACGAAGAAGATCGTAGAAGCCTCGAGTAACAGACGGTAATGGACCGAGGAAGACTTCGGGTGCGACACGCAGACTGGGCCAACAATGGACCGAGAGGTGCCTCGGCCTCAGTACATACACGGGGCCGAGCAAGAGAAGGAAAGCCTCGAGTGCAGCACACGGGATGGGTCGATAATGGACCAAGAAATGTATCGGTCTCAGTTCATGTAATGCGCCTAGCAAGAATGGGAATCGGATCGACCCAAAGACGCGGGAAGCCTCGCAATCCGTACGAAGGACGCAACCTTCCCAAGAGACCTCGTACTCGATTCTCTCAGGGCGCGGGCCATGAAATCGACGCCTAAGGGGATGGTGGGACCACGGACAGCTCCCTGTACTGGTGTGGACTCAACCTTACCGAAAGGAGCCATTGAAGACTTGGCGGGTCCCACCAGGCCGCCTGCGACTTCAGCCACCTACCTGCGGGACCACACGCGACCTACTCTCGCGGGACCACCTTCCCAACATATCTCTTCAAGTCCAACGGTCACCTTTGATATTTTGGAGAGCCTTCTTCACTTCTTTACCTTATATAGTCATATGTTGTATTGGAACAATTCATGAAGTTTTAATTCAATAAAAAATGTTTCTAATTCATTTTCCTTCATTCTTTTCTTTTCATTGATTCTTATGATAAATCTTAGAGCTTCTTAAATCTTATATTCTTACGGAGAGTAATGAAAAGAAGAGAAGAAACTTCAAAAGCTTGAGTAGTATGTTAAGTCAAAAAATATGGTCTTGAAACCACTCAAGAGGAAAGAAAGATGTTAGAACTTTGCTCCATAAAGAGACTGCAACAACTCATTTTCAGAATCAGAGACTATACCTGAGTTGAAAAAGCACTGTGACAAGAAGAAGAGAAAAGAAATTAACTGAGCTATAGAGAGTCTTTTGAATCAGAGAAGACGCTTTAACTTAGTGGAGCTCATTATGAATTGGCTGCAAAATATACAATGTAAAGTATTGAAAACACTTGAAATTGAGTTAGTAACTTCTATGACTGAGTGGGAACAGTGAGAACTTCACTGATGGTGTTTGTGTGAAGAAACCAGAAGATGAAAAATGCATTTGCTTAACCTGAATGAAAATGAGAGGTAGAAGAAGCCAACATAAAAGATTAACTAAAGGAACTTTAGGAGGAGAGATTAAGGATGGGTGGAAAACATGAAACAAGCTTATTAAACAAGGAAGACAAGTGACCCACGAAAAGAAAAAAAGAAGAAGACTGAGACAAAGAAAGTTGAAGACGAGATAATATTGTTTTTAGAAAATGAAAAAGACATAAACGAGAAAGGTATGAGAAATGAGGATTTTTTTTTTCTTAAATAAGAATTTACTGTACGAAAATGACTTATAAGTTGCCAAGTTTTACAATTTTATTTTCTATTCAAAGATATATAAATCAATCCTGCAAATTCGAAAGCAATACACAATATAAAACGCAGTTTTACTACTATAATTTTTTGAATTTATGATAAATAAGACGAAAATTCCAAAACTGTTTTTGAAATTTCAAAAATCTGTAATTTATGTCGCATATTATATTATATTTTTTGTCAGCCACTAAATCGATAAGATCTGATTTATATATCAAATATTTCCTACTTTTTAAGTCCACATGTGATAGAGTGGAATCAAATTTACGATGGCTATGTGAAACACGTCCTTCAGGCCCAATTAGAATAATAAAGATCTTATGTATATGTATATATACACATATAAAGCAACAAGATATTCCGAGGAAATCCTAAAGATCCAAAAGAAACCTTAGCCGTCATCTTAGTCGTAGTTCTAATATGACCACGTTAAAAATAAATGATAAACGAAGGGGTTTTATGACTCGAAATCGGTTGAAATTTGGTGAGTATATTTTTCACCCTTAGATCGGCTCGTAGCCGAAAATGATTTATCATTTGGAATTTTTTCTGAAAGTTATAATCATTTTGTTTAGAACGATTTTCTTTTATCGGATTTCAGATAGTGAAACTTTAAAAGTCATTTCCCAGATAACCATATGGAGCCACAAAAGAATTAATGTATTGTTGGAAAAGCCCAACGGTCTAGTTTTTGGATCAGGTTGCCAATCAATAGTCAGGTGTAGCAATCGTTGGTAAATTTCGCTTTAAGAAGACAATTTGTTTGCAATCGTTTTTCAAACTTATGCTAAGGTGAGGTTTGCAATATGTGGAGATGCAATTCGCCTTTCTAGTTTATACTTCTGAAATTTATTAATTTAGAGTTAGAAATATGAGTGCTGCTTGTTAAAATATTTAAAATATATATATTATATGTATAGTTATGTTTGATGGTTGTTGATTGATAATAAGTAATAGATCGTTATGATATACATATTGGTTGTTTGACATATTTTAAAGATGTATATTGAGTGTGTATAGTAAATATTAAGTAAGGAAATTAAATAAAATATGTGAAAGAAAATAGACTATGGAAGGATCAAAATTATTGGACATTGTCTTCCATAAGAATCTCTTAAACTTGGAATATGGAATGATCGAAATTACTAGACGTTGTCTTCCATAGGAATGAGTGTATGAAAGGATCAAAACTATTGGACGTTGTCTTCCATATGAAAGAGTCTCGAGAAGGATCGAATCTACTGGTCATTTGTCTTCCTTAAGATAGAGATTGTTGGAGTAGAATGGGTTTACGGGTTCGCTACAGCCTATAAACCACTAACGAGCTAGGGAGGATCGACCTACTGGTCGTGGTCTTCCAACGAAAAAAGGTTGTGGATCCCTCAGAAAGAAGATGGTTGAACTAAATATTGTATGTGAATAGTTTTGCCTATCATAATAAGACAAATTATATGTGTGTTGTTTGATTTTATGCTTTTGAATAGACGAGTTAGGATGGTGTTATTATGTTTCAGTGGACATAGATGATCTCCTCACTGAGTATTTATACTCATCCCTCTTTTTTTCTTTTTCTAGATCAGATCAAGCCTCCTAAATAGTTGGTTTGAGTCCCCCGATTATGTATAAGTTAATTTTTCCGGTTTTATTTTTCTTTTTTCAAATGGCGTTTTAGAGTTTTTATTTTATTTTAAATGTTTTTATTCAATAAATTTATGTAAGAGCTTAGACCATTTATAAATTAAAATATATAATAAAACGAATGTTTGGCATTTAATAACATGTTGTCTCAAAAGTTAGAAAACGAATGTTACAGGCTAAGCCATTTATTAGGACATATAACCACTAGAAGAACTAAGCAATTTGGAATTAGAAGATTAAGTTGTAACTTAAATAGAAAGATCTATCTTTTGTTGTGACCACCCAAAAGAATCTATGTTTTTGTATATAATCCGTTAGAAAATGAATCGTTGAGAATGTGACAAAAAAAAGAGAGTTGTTGATTAAAGAATTTGTAGTGAATGAGAAGATTGGTGGATAAAGAAACCAAAATTCCAAAGTACTATTCAATAAAACGAAGTCAAGAAGAAAAAGGTATTAGTTGAATAAGATTTAAAGAGAGTTTCCACACTATCATTGATTCGGTCTTCCACAAATGTATACATTGAATGACATACTTACTTTCACCTGCAAATTCTCACATTCCAAATTAATAAATTGACTTATCACCTAACCTGCAATTTCTCACATTGCAGATTACAGTGACTTGAATCAACAACGGTCTTTTTATTTTTTACCTAATTAAAACGCAGAAAAACTAAGTATATCACGAGAAAGAATTATTCAACCAAATCATTCCATTAGAACTTATGAGCATAGTAAAACTTATAAACTATAACAACAGAAAACAAAACACCTGAAGAACAGAAAAGAATCTGAGCTCTGGAAGTGATTTTAATCAAAGAAGAAGCTCTTGATATGTCAAATGTAGCTTGAACTTAGTGGAGCTCATTTTGAAGTTGGCTAAAAAATATACAAATGTAAAGAATTGAAAACACTTGAAACGAGTTAGTAACTTCTAAGACTGAGTGGGAACAGTGAAAACTTATTGATGGTATTTGTGTGAAGAAATCAGAAGATAAAAGGTGCATTTGCTTAACCTGAATGAAAATGAGAGGTAGAAGAAGCCAACATGAAGGATAAACTAAAGGAACGTGAGGAGGAGAGATTAAGGATGTGTGGAGAACATGAAACTTAGAAGAAAGCTTATTAAACAAGGAAGACAAGTGACCCACGAAAAGAAGAAGAACATTGAGACATAGAAAGTTGAAGACAAGAGATAATATTGTTTTTTATAAAGAAAAAGACAGAACGTATGAGAAATGAGTTTTTTTTTTTCTTTTTTGAAGAAAGAATTTTCTGCACCAATAAAAATTCTAAGTTGCCAATCTTTACAATTTTTATATTCTATTACAATATGAAAATCAATCATGCCATGTTGAAAGTAATACATATTATAATCCAGTTTTTTTATGGCAACAACTCAATTGATTATAGTTTTAAATTAACTTCTAAAAAAAATTGATCTAGTGGAGAAAAATCGAACTCTTATGCCACAGTCATTTGTAACATTATTCTAATCACTAAATTAAAAAAATCTTAGCCAATATAATACAATGTAATACTAAAAAATTCAAAACTAGATCCGAATCTATTTTACAATTTTCAAAAATCTAATAAATTTGATTGTAAAATATTTTTAAAAGCACATATGAAATATATACTGCATAATTTTTTTAGTGGGATTGATTTGCATTTTTGAGAATTTAATATAAAATTGTGAAAATGACAAAAGGAATAATTATTTGTTTGCATATAAACCCTTAAAGAATGAGTTGTTGATTTAATTTTAAGGTGAAGAAGATTAAAGAAATAGTGTTGAATGAGAAGATTGGTGGATAAAGAAACCAAATTCCAAAAGTACTATTCAAGGAAAGGAGGTGAAGAGAATAAAATATTAAGTTGAAAAAGATTTAAAGAGTTTTCACATTTCATTGATTCGGTCTTCCACAAATGAATGTGTTGAATAACTTACTTACTTTCACCTGCAATTTCTCACGTTCCAGAATACAGTGACTTGAACCAACAACGGTCTTGTTTTCCTTACCTACTTTAAACGCAGAAAAACAATGTATATCAGGAGAAAGGCTTTTCCAAGATTGTGTTACAATATTAATATTTCACGTTTGTGATTCTCGAATAATATGTGATAATCTTTCTCCTTTGAATAAATCTTTTTAATGTCAATTTATAGATTCATATTAATATAATACCAGAGTTAAAAAGTTAAGAGTTAATCCAATTATAAATATACATGTAGATGTCTAGTTCTACAAACTTTATGTTTTAGATGTTTAATCTTGAACGTGAGATGATGTTTTAGAATATAAATATATCATATTAGTTAGGTTTGTAATTTTTGACAATATATATATATATGTATGCCGCAATTCTTCCTTTTAAAGTTAGTTTTTGAATGTGATTTAGACTCACATAAATATATAAATATATTTTATTAATTAGGTTTTATTGTTTTTTGAACTAGTTTTTTGGTGTAGGTTATGTATTTTTGTCAACAATTAGATTTATAGAATTTGATTTATAGTCTAAAGTTAGTTTTAAGAAAAATTAACAGTAATAATATAATATTGAATTTCTAACGTTAATAAAGATAATTTTAACCATAGAAATTCTTTAGAGACATCTGGTAAAGAGAGATATAAAATGTAAAAAGAAAAAAAACAAAGTATATCACGAGAAAGACTTAACAAAAAATATGCAGTAGAGGCGGTAACTAACTGGGGTCATCCTTTGTTGACTTTGAATAAGAAATGTTCAAACTTCAATTATTAGCTAATAAACAATAATCACAAATATCTTGTAATAACAAAAACTAGCGTCAATGAGCCGTCGTGTTTGAATATTAAGACATCTTACACCAAAAAAGAAAAGACAATTGATGAGTTTTTTTTGTCTGAACTCTGAATTGATGATTTCAACAGAAAAAGATGAAAAGTCCCAAAGCAAAGAAAAGTCCACCTCGTCGTCCTATCTCACTCCTTATTTATCCACTTCCCAATACTTCATTCTTCATCCTCATTCCTCTCTTTCTTCTCTCTCTGGATACTATCATCGCCAAACCAAAATCTCTGAGACTCAGATCTAAAGTCTCAAACTTTTTATTTGTATTAAGAATTCACAAAGTCTGAAACTTTATTGGCGCAAAGAGATGGAATACAATCCGAATCTTCCTCCGTTAGGTGGAGGTGGTGGAAGTATGCGACGAAGCATAAGCAGAAGTGTAAGCAGAGCAAGTAGAAACATTGAAGATATTTTCTCATCTGGTTCACGAAGAACACAATCAGTTAATGATGATGAAGAAGCACTTAAATGGGCAGCCATTGAAAAGCTTCCAACTTACAGTCGTCTTCGAACCACTCTTATGAACGCAGTGGTTGAAGATGATGTCTATGGTAATCAACTAATGAGCAAAGAAGTCGATGTAACCAAACTTGATGGTGAAGATCGTCAGAAGTTCATTGACATGGTCTTCAAAGTAGCTGAGCAAGATAATGAAAGGATTTTGACTAAGTTAAGAAACAGAATTGATAGAGTTGGAATCAAACTTCCTACAGTTGAAGTGAGGTATCAGCATTTGACTATCAAAGCTGATTGTTACGCTGGTAACAGATCTCTTCCTACACTTCTTAATGTTGTGAGGAATATGGGAGAGTCTGCTTTAGGCATGATTGGGATTCAATTTGCTAAGAAGGCTCAGCTTACGATACTTAAGGACATCTCTGGAGTCCTTAAACCTGGAAAGATGACACTTTTATTGGGTCCTCCTTCTTCTGGTAAGACCACTCTTCTGTTGGCTTTAGCTGGAAAACTCGATAAAGCCCTTGAAGTTAGGGGTGATATAACTTACAATGGTTACCGTCTCGATGAGTTTGTCCCAAGAAAGACTTCTGCTTACATCAGTCAGAATGATCTTCATGTTGGTATCATGACTGTTAAGGAGACTCTTGATTTCTCTGCTAGGTGTCAAGGTGTTGGTACTCGTTATGGTAAGTAAAAGTTTCAAATTTTGAATCAAATATTGTAAGGATTTCAGTTTTGTTAAATGATTTGATCCTTCTCTTGTAGATTTGTTGAATGAGCTTGCAAGGAGAGAAAAGGATGCAGGGATTTTCCCTGAAGCTGATGTTGATCTCTTCATGAAAGCTTCTGCTGCTCAAGGAGTTAAGAGCAGTCTCATCACTGACTATACACTCAAGGTGAGACCCTCCACCTTTCTTACGACCTTTTCTCATCAATTATTGCTTCAAAAGTGTTCTTTTGGTTGGATTAAAAAACTATAACCGACAAATTGAATTGAACCAAACCAAACTAAATCAAACCATGTATTTATATAAAGTGAAATTGAACATACTAACAAAGCTGACTCTATGTTTTGTGGAACAGATATTGGGGCTTGACATTTGCAAGGACACAATAGTTGGAGATGAAATGATGAGAGGTATCTCTGGAGGTCAAAAGAAACGTGTCACAACTGGTGAGATGATTGTTGGACCTACTAAGACACTCTTCATGGACGAGATATCCACTGGTCTTGACAGTTCCACCACTTTCCAAATCGTCAAGTGTCTGCAACAGATTGTTCACCTCACAGACGCAACGGTGCTCATGTCTCTCCTCCAGCCTGCTCCTGAGACTTTTGATCTGTTTGATGATATCATCTTGTTGTCAGAAGGTCAGATCGTGTACCAAGGACCTAGAGACAACATTCTTGAGTTCTTTGAGAACTTTGGGTTCAAATGTCCTGAGAGAAAAGGAACAGCTGATTTCTTGCAAGAGGTTACTTCCAAGAAGGATCAAGAACAATACTGGGTGAACCCGAATAGACCTTACCGCTACATTCCAGTTTCAGAGTTTGCTAGTGGATACAAGAATTTCCATGTTGGGAAGCAGATGGCTAACGAACTCGCTGTACCATTTGATAAGTCTCGTGGTCACAAAGCGGCTCTTGTGTTCGACAAGTACTCTGTCTCAAAGCGGGAGCTTCTCAAGAGCTGTTGGGACAAAGAGTGGCTGCTCATGCAGAGAAACTCGTTCTTCTACGTTTTCAAGACTGTCCAGATCATCATCATTGCTGCAATCACATGTACACTCTTCCTCAGAACCGAAATGGCCACGAGGAATGAGGTTGATGCTAACCTCTACATAGGAGCATTGCTATTTGGAATGATCATCAACATGTTTAATGGGTTTGCAGAGATGGCTATGATGGTTTCAAGACTCCCTGTGTTTTATAAACAGAGGGATCTCTTGTTTTATCCATCTTGGACCTTCACACTTCCCACTTTCTTGCTTGGAATTCCAATCTCGATCTTTGAATCCACAGCATGGATGGTGGTGACTTATTACTCCATCGGTTTTGCACCAGACGCAGGCCGCTTCTTCAAGCAGTTCCTCCTGGTGTTTCTGATTCAACAGATGGCTGCAGCCCTTTTCAGGTTGATTGCTTCTGTGTGCAGAACCATGATGATTGCTAATACTGGTGGTTCTCTCACTCTACTTCTCGTATTCTTGCTTGGAGGCTTCCTTCTTCCAAAACGTGAGATTCCTGACTGGTGGGGTTGGGCTTATTGGATTTCTCCTCTAACCTACGCATTCAACGGTCTAATCGTCAATGAAATGTTTGCTCCGAGATGGATGAACAAATTTGTGAGTGTTCTTACCTCTCTATGCTTCATTTTTCACAAATATTTTACAATACTTAAAGCTGACTTTGAGTCTCACATTTTGAAAAATGCAGGCTAATGACAATACAACAAGGCTTGGAACCAGGGTGCTTGATACTTGGGATGTATACCACGATAAGAACTGGTACTGGATTGCAGTTGGAGCCTTGATTGGTTTCACAGTCCTCTTCAACATTCTTTTCACTACGGCACTTACCTATCTCAATCGTAAGTTATTGTATTGTATCATTCAATTTACCAAATCTAAAACAATAGAGTAGTAATAACAATGTATACTTTGAATTTACAGCTCTTGGGAAGAAGGCAGGTTTACTTCCAGAAGAAGAAAATGAAGATACGGATAAGAGAAACAGAGGTAATTACATTTCTCAATCTACTTGAAAGTTTTGTTTCTTCTTCTACTCTTTTGTCTCATTTTGCTTTCTGCTTTTAGGAGGAGAGGTCGCAATGGGGAGAATGAATAGAGACTCTGCGGCTGAAGCATCAGGCGGTGCAGGCAATAAGAAAGGAATGGTTCTTCCTTTCACTCCTTTGGCTATGTCCTTTGATGATGTCAGATATTTTGTCGATATGCCTGCGGTAATAATCATTTACACACTTGAATCTTTATACCGCAAACCAAATGAAAGCACTTGACTGATATATATATATATATATGTTTTGGTGTTATAGGAAATGAGGGACCAAGGAGTTACAGAAAACAGATTGCAACTACTTAGAGGTGTGACTGGTGCATTTAGGCCAGGAGTCTTGACCGCGCTCATGGGAGTGAGTGGTGCTGGTAAGACTACACTTATGGACGTTTTGGCCGGAAGGAAAACTGGAGGATACATTGAAGGAGACGTGAGAATTTCAGGATTCCCAAAGGTTCAAGAGACATTTGCTAGAATTTCAGGATACTGTGAGCAGACTGATATTCACTCCCCTCAAGTCACAGTTAGAGAATCTCTCATTTTCTCCGCCTTCCTTCGTCTCCCCAAAGAAGTCGGTAAAGATGAAAAGATGATGTTTGTAGATCAAGTCATGGAACTAGTAGAGTTGGACAGTCTAAGGGATGCCATTGTAGGTTTACCAGGTGTCACAGGGCTTTCCACAGAGCAGAGAAAGAGACTGACAATCGCGGTGGAGCTTGTAGCCAATCCTTCCATCATCTTCATGGACGAGCCAACTTCTGGGCTAGATGCCAGAGCAGCGGCTATTGTGATGAGAGCGGTTAGAAACACAGTGGACACTGGTAGAACTGTGGTCTGCACCATCCATCAACCGAGCATTGATATCTTTGAAGCCTTTGATGAGCTTATGCTGATGAAAAGAGGAGGACAAGTGATCTATGCAGGTCCATTAGGTCAAAACTCTCATAAGGTGGTAGAGTACTTTGAGTCATTCCCTGGAGTACCCAAGATTCCAGAGAAATATAACCCGGCCACTTGGATGCTTGAAGCCAGTTCACTCGCCGCTGAGCTAAAACTTGGAGTTGACTTTGCTGAGTTATACAAGAATTCCGCATTACACCAGTAAGTTTAAGTTCTATTCTTTTCAAAGACCCACTTGCATCTAATTGATTGACTGATTTAAGTACTAATGAAAACAAAAAAACAATGCAGGAGAAACAAAGCATTGGTGAAAGAACTCAGTGTACCTCCAACAGGAGCAGTAGATCTCTACTTTGCTACGCAATTCTCACAAAACACATGGGGGCAGTTCAAGTCTTGCCTATGGAAACAATGGTGGACATATTGGAGATCCCCAGACTACAATCTCGTCCGTTTTATCTTCACATTAGCAACATCTCTCTTGATTGGTACCATATTTTGGCAAATTGGAGGTAACAGATCAAACGCAGAAGACTTAACAATGGTCATAGGAGCATTGTATGCAGCAGTTATATTCGTGGGAATCAACAATTGTTCAACTGTACAACCAATGGTTGCAGTCGAAAGAACGGTCTTCTACAGAGAAAGAGCAGCAGGAATGTACTCAGCAATGCCATATGCAATCTCTCAAGTCACTTGTGAGCTTCCCTATGTTCTTATTCAAACAGTATACTACTCACTCATTGTCTACGCAATGGTTGGTTTCGAATGGAAAGCAGAGAAATTCTTCTGGTTCCTCTTCGTTAGCTACTTCTCATTCCTCTACTGGACTTACTACGGCATGATGACTGTTGCCCTCACACCAAACCAACAAGTAGCTTCCATTTTTGCCTCAGCCTTTTATGGTATTTTCAATCTCTTCTCTGGCTTCTTCATTCCAAGACCCAAAATTCCCAAGTGGTGGATTTGGTACTACTGGATCTGCCCTGTTGCTTGGAGTGTCTATGGATTGATTGTGTCACAATATGGTGATGTTGAGACTACTATTCAAGTCTTTGGAGGTGCTCCTAATCTCACTGTTAAGCAATACATTAATGATACTTATGGTTTCAAATCTGACTTTATGGGACCAGTTGCTGCTGTACTCATTGGCTTCACTGTCTTCTTCGCCTTCATCTTCGCTTTCTGCATCAGAACTCTCAACTTCCAAGCTAGATAAGACCCTTCAATGTCTATCTTTGTGATGTATAGATACGTTCTCTCTGTTAAACTTTGCATTGTAGTCATATTATAAAGCTTTTTATTTTTTAATAATTTTATTTATACTTTGTTTTGATGATGATGAAGCAGATGTAATATAATCCCATATTATCCAAATTCATTTTTGTTTGTTTATTGAGAATAATGTATTTTTGATCCTTAAAATAAAAGGAAAGATATCAATGAAGAACGATTGAAAAGAGTAGAAGAATTGTTCATTCAATCTTCCTTGAAATATTGAGTTGTTACAAGTATTTATACAGCAATGTAAAACAACTAAACCAGTCAATAACCATAACAGATTATTGAACCAATTTTAATCTCTAAACCAATAGCATTCCTCAATATGGCAATCATATAATCATCAATGACATCTTGCTTATAAGATGATGAAACTTCCCTGGAGGTAAAGCCTTTGTGAATGTATCAGCAATCTGGTTGTTTGTCCGAACATGTAAAGTCTTAATCGAGCCCTTTAATATCTTTTCTCTAACTCTATGACAATCCAAATCTACATGTTTTGTTCTCTCGTGGAAGACAGCATTATTTGCAACGTGAATAGAAGCAGATGAATCGTAGTGGAAAGAGACTGGCCGTGATTGTGGCACATGTAAATCTCTTAGAAGATTAGTAAGCCAAGTTACTTCATTAACCGCAAATCTCATGGCGCGATATTCAGCTTCTGCTGAAGATAATGAGACGGTCTCTTGCTTCTTGGACTTCCAGGAAATCAGAGAAGATCCTAAGAACATGCAATAACCTGACATGGATCTTCTCGTATCTGTATCAGAAGCCCAGTATGCGTCGGTGAATGTCTTGAGAGTGAGGTTGTTATTTGCCGCATAAAACAAGCCAAGTCCAATAGAGTTCTTTAGGTATCGCAGTACATTGTAGGCAGCCTGAAGATGTGACTGTTTTGGTGCTGATGCAAATTGACACAATCTTTTTACAGAGAAGGTAATATCCAGTCGAGTTATTGTGAGGTACATGAGACGTCCAACAAGGCGACGATATTCTTGAGGATCTGTTAGTACAGCTTCATTGCTGCTAAGAGAAAGCTTTAAACTTGGATCCATTGGGATGCTGCAGGATTTACATGCCAAAAAACCAGTATCTTCCTAGAGTTCCAGAGTATATTTGCGTTGACAGATCGATATACCTCTGGCTGACCTTGCTATTTCCAAACCTAAGAAGTATCTTAAGGCACCAAGATCTCGTAACTTAAAACATTTATGCAAAACATGTTTAAGTGAAGTGACAGCAATGTCAGAATTAGACGCAATTATGATGTCGTCAACATATACTAAAATTGCAATGTATTCATGTCCTATGTGTCTCACGAACAAAGTGTGATCAGATTGAGACTTGTGAAAATTAACGCTGAGCAAAACATCACTGAACTTAAGGAACCATTGCCTAGAAGCTTGTCTTAAGCCATAAATCGAACGTTTAAGTTTGCAAACAACATTATAAGGAAAAGTGGAACCTGGTTTTGGAGTGTAACCAGGAGGAAGATCCATGTAGATATCCTCTTCAAGATTACCATTTAATAATGCATTTGAGATGTCCAGTTGATGAAGACTCCATTGTTTAGCTGCTGCCACATATAGTAGAGTTTTAACTGTCGTCATCTTAGCCACAGGTGAGAAAGTGTCTATGAAGTCAATTCCCGGCTGATGTGTGTATCCCTTGGCAACTAAGTGTGCTTTGTAACGCTCCAAAGTTCCATCAGCCTTGAGTTTGGTCTTGTACACCCACTTGCACCCAATTGCTTTCTTATCTGAAGGTAGTGTTACTATATTCCAAGTGTCTGCACCTTCTAGTGATTGTAACTCTTCGTTCATTGCAACTAGCCACTCGTCTATTTTCTTGGCTTGAGAGAAGCTTGCTGGTTCTCCACACTGTAGCACAGAACGAATGAATGATCTATATTCAGTACTCAAGTTCTCAAGAGACATAAATGTGTTTAAAGGATATGAGATCTTGGTTAGTGTGGTGTTGCAGAGATAATCTTGTAAATGTCGAGGCTATTTAGACACTCTTTTTGCTCCAGTGTTGCTAGTCTTTGTATGTGTTACACCTTCACTCTTATTATTGTCTCTGACTTGTGTGATTGGTCCTGATGTTGCCTTTTCTTTATTCGAGTGAGATTCAGAGGTGGATGTGGTAACTTCATTCAAATCTGTTTCTATCAAAGAAAAGAAATCAGACTTAGTGCTATGCGTCTTTAAAGGGGAAGATGTCTTCATAGAAGATAACATTTCGAGTAATATGAACTGAATTAGTCTCTAAGTCCATCACTTTATATCCCTTGTAGCCTAATGGATACACGAGGAAGACACAGGCTGTAGAACGAGGTTGAAATTTTGTCCTCTGTTTTGGTGAAGTAGAACTGTAACACAATGATCCAAAGACACGAAAAGCATCATAAGAAGGTTCTTGGTTAGTCAATAATTCATAAGGTAACTTATTTCCTAATAAGGGAGAAGGGGTCCTATTAATCAAGAACACGAAGGTAAGGATACAATCACTCCAAAAGACTGATGGAATGTCAGCTTGAAACATAAGCGATCTTGCCACATTGAGTATGTGTTGATGCTTACGTTCAACCACTGAATTTTATTGAGGTGTCTCGGGACATGAGTGATAAGAGAGTATCCTTTTGCTCTTGAATAACTCTGTAAAATTTAACTCTGGTGCATTATCTGATCTTACGCCTTTGACTTGTGCCTTGTGTTGTGTTTCAACCATTTTTAAGAAGTCTGGAAAGATCTTTAAGACATCATTCTTCGTTCTCATCAAGTAAGTCCAAGTCATTCGCGTGTGATCGTCAAAATAAGTCAGAAAGAACATGTATCATTCATTACTTTCAACTGAAAAGGGGCCCCAAGTGTCAATATGTAATAAATCAAAAGCATTGTGACAAAAATTGTTATTCGAATTATAAGGGAGACGTTTCTGCTTAGCTAAATGGCAAATAGAACAATGAAAAGGAGTTTTATTACAGTGTTTGATTCCAAGAGTATCAACAATCGATTCAATTCTTGACAAATGAGGGTGACCTAATCTGTTGTGCCAAAGGGAAAAATCAGTTACAACATTTAGAGAAAAAGAATTAGAGAAGATAGGTAGACAACTGCTTCTTAAACTTCTGTCTAAAACGTATAAGTTGTGAATCCTTTTAGCTTGTCCAATTATCATTTCCTTGATAGGATCCTAAATGAAACAACTAGATTCATCAAATTTAAAAACACATTTTGAATCAGATGTTAGTTGACTGACGCTCATAAGATTAAGACAGAAATCGGGTATGAAAAACACATTCTTAAGACAAAGATGCTTATTCAATTGAACATCTCCTATACCAACAATTTTTATCTCTACACCTGTTGGCAATGTTACATGTTTGTTCACTGAAAACATCATATTGGTGAAAAGATTCTTATCATATGCAACATGATGGCTAGCACCACTATCCACAATCCAAGATTTGTTCAACAATGCGATATTATTCTTCTGTAACATATTAACAACTGAAGAGATGTAGAGTTGAAGG
This sequence comes from Lepidium sativum, assembly GCA_023374145.1. NCBI lineage: Eukaryota > Viridiplantae > Streptophyta > Magnoliopsida > Brassicales > Brassicaceae > Lepidium > Lepidium sativum. The sequence continues at coordinate 3,862 of JAKUCM010005321.1, read as the reverse complement.
TCATACCGTCAGCTGCTGTAATGGTACCTCCTGATTTTGATGGTAAGGTGTCTCTGCTTCCTTGAGCTGGGATATGTGAATGAAAGTAGGCTATGACACCATCTATTTGCTCCTTAGAAAGGTTCTGCATCAAGCCTGATAGACGAGTTTCACCTTTAGAATTATCTGTGTGGCTAAGCTGAGCAATTACTGGCTTTTGAGTGCTCTGTTTTGGTTTGTGCTTATATCCAGGGGGATATCCATGAATCTTGTAGCACTTATCTACTGTATGACCAGTGAATCCACAATGAGAGCACATAGGTCTTTGTGTCTTGTGGTTAACATAGGAAGCATTTACAGATCCTGAAGAGGTGGGAATTGTCTCTGTGACATTAAAGATTGATGCATTTTGAACTGGTAGGATATTCCTTTGGTTGTGGTCCTGGTCAAGAAGATTATACACTTCTGATATGTCAGGGATGGTTTTCTTCATTATAATTTGGCTTCTCATACTGGAATAAGAATCATTGAGCCCTGCCAAGAACTTGATCACATTAGACCTATCTTGTTTAACTTGAATTGTATTGCAGCAAGTACAATTTCTACAAGTCTTTAGACATTCTGATCCGTCTAAATCATCTCACAAAGTCTTCAGCTTCGTATAATAGGTTGATAGATCCATGGCTCCCTGCTGAAGTGACCATATCTGCTGCGATACTTGATACGATCTTGGCAGATTTGTGACATCAAATCCTTCCAAATCTCCGACGAGTCAGGTAATCGAAGAATGCTGGTGTATATTTCCTTAGATACAGAATTAAGCAGCCAAGACTTGACCATACTGTTACATCGAGACCATAATCTAAAATGTGGGTGTGTTTCCGCTGGTCTAGGTAATGATCCGTCAACAAAGGTGAACTTGTTCTTTGCATCTAAAGCTATCGAAATGACGATGTTCCATGTATTGTAATTGCTACCATCAAGAGTTTCACTGATTATCGATGTACATGGGTTGTCCGAGCTTGTCAGGAAATATGGAGAAAATTGAATCCCGTCGAAATCGAATCGATCTTGGGAAGTTTGATTAGTAGCTGCCTCTTGCGTCGTTACGGAGAAAGAGTGATTAGGATTTGAGTTGTGATTCTGATTCTCTTCGGAAGAGTTCTTGTTGATTGAAGCTTGATTTAGCTCTAAATCTTCAGCGATTGAGGAGTCTATTCTTCTTCTCGTGGTCGAAGATCTACCAGCAACAAGTCTTTTGATTTTCCGAGCAGGAATCATCACGATTTTGAGGAAAGGAAAGAAAAAAAACAAAGAATCAAGAAGAGATTTAAACGAGAAAGCGTCGGCGGAATAACCGAGAAAAACAAAGAGGCAACGATACGGCGGAAGAAAGTCACACCGGGATTTCGTTGCCGGTAAAAGTTCTCCCGAGGAAGAAGAACCTGAAATCGTTGAATTTTAGTTTCAACGGCTCTGATACCATATCAATGAAGAACGATTAAAAAGAAGATAAGAATTGTTCATTCAATCTTCCTTGAAATATTGAGTTGTTACAAGTATTTATACAGCAACTTAAAACAACTAAACTGGTCAATAACCATAACAAATTATTGAACCAATCTTAATCTCTAAACCAATAGAAGAAACTCCTTTGTAAAGTTTTTTGTTGAAATATATATTTTACTGAGCTACAAAAAAAAAAGCAAAAATGGAAGCAAAAGTTGAAAGAAATTATTGCAAAAAAAAGAAAAAAAAAACTTATGATTGATTTATGAATTGCAACGTAATAGAAGATTAAAATCATATGATTATTTTGCATAATGTAGTTCTTAGCATTTTCATTAATTTCTCGTTATGAATTACGAATGGTTTTAAATAAGCCTTAGTTGATGAACTTAAGATAAGCCCGAGCTCTTTACTGGGGCTCATTTCGATGAAGAAAACTGGCCCAATAAAATTGTAAAAGAGTAAGAAAAAAGTAAGGGGCATTCCGAGAATTGAACTGGGGACCTCTCGCACCCTAAGCGAGAATCATACCACTAGACCAAATGCCCTTTGACGCTCTAAAGTGAGTTTAATATTTAAATTCATGTTTTAGTATATAAAATTTGAATTCATTATCTATGTTTTGACAAAATAGATTCAAAGTTGAAACATAAAATAATTTGATTCAAATTTATACAAAAAAATATAGTTTGAAAATGTAAAAAGTATTAAAACATAAAATCTATATATCCTAGACAAATAAGAGATCATTATGCTCGTGACTATTTTTCTTTCTTCCAGAATTTAAATGATCCAGTTATTAGGATTTTGAATCTTTCCTATTTTAGTATATAAAAAATATTTTATCAAATGAATTAATCGTAGATGGGACATCTAATAATTGACAAAAAAAAATCAATATCTTCCTTCACATTCTTATAAACTCTATTATACAAAATTGTTTTCAATTGTAGTTTGTCAATATCATATATCAATATGTCTCAGAGTTATTTACTAATTAATTTTTCAATTTTTTTTTTGTCAACTAATCTACTAGTTTTTAAATCTTACATCTACAACTGCAGGTAAGGGGTTCGATTTTTGGTGCCATGAAGATTTGTAAAGTGACTATACCACTGGATCACATGTCCTCGACAATTTTTTAATTAAAATGTAGAATTTATTGTTTTAAAGAATATTTTGTATTTCTAAAAAAAGAATATACTTTCTACTACGTTTATAAGTTAAAAATTATAGAAATCGTGTTACTCACATTTCTAAAATATTTTCATTTTGCAATGGGAAACAACCTTAAAAGGGGTTTTCATACAATCTTAACTTAAACTCTCTTAATAAGAATGAGATGCATATCAAAAGATTTAACTACGGAGATCTTGACACATGTTAATTAATGAATGAAATTATGACATATGTCAAAAAGACAATTTTATTTTTTCTGAGTTAGGTTCTACTTAAAAGGTTTCTTGTATTACTACTCCAAACCTTTCATCAGTGTAGTGCTTAACCTACTTAAAGCATGGAACAAAAAAAAAAACCTTTATTACTTGAAAAATATCAATATAAATATAAAAAAATTAAAGATTTAAAACATAAACATAATAATAACATAAAAACATTTTCAATCTTTTTTCTAAAAAATCATTCACTAAACTAGCATAATCAAATTGTCAAATTAACTCGATCTATATAGATATGATTGCCAAAATACTCAATTTTTCTTGTGACATAGTCGATCGAATATAAGACTATAGCAATTTCAAACTTTTAAAATTTATTTTTGCAGAAGCAATGGAAACAATAATTGTTAATAATATTCGATAAACAATCTAAATATTTGGATAACAATCGTTTTCAAAAATTTCAATATTTCAATAAGTCTCTTATAGTCTCTTGGCAAAATCCAAATCTTTAATACATTAAAAAAATGCTTAGAGTTTGGCTAATTAAATCAAAAAATGCTTGAAGATCGATAAAATCTTTTACAATCTCTATTAAAAGAATTCTAAAAAATGAAATTTGTAAACACTTTAAAAGGAAAATTGAGATTCTTGAGAATTCAAAAATTGAAAATTAAGAATATGTTAAACATATTCAACACGTGGCCTTTAATTTAGTTTTGATCCCTAGATTTGAATTTCACTACAATATGTGCTTTTTAATTTTAGACAAAAATAATATGAAACATTATTAGTTTTCTTTTAAATGTGGCCTACTAAATTTAATTTTCTTGTGATCTAAGGAAAATGCATTAAATTCAAATCTCTAGGCATTCACAAATTACTGTTTTTGATTTTCAATTCGTAATTTTTTTTTTCTTAAAGTGATCATAATAAGACTAAATGAACTTGTCCACCTTTTCGTCTAGTTCTTCGTT
>JAKUCM010005320.1:0-14794 GCA_023374145.1 Lepidium sativum | reverse complement strand
CTCATATTTTATCGGGCTTGAGCTCATTATTACAGCTATATTTGGGAAATTTGTCTATGTTTTATTGAGATTTCAGGTCAAAAATGTTCAGAGTTGGAATCATGTTTGAAGGTGGACTTTGGAGAGGTTTGAAGCATTTTCCATCATTTTCCACGAAAGGAAGGACCAATCGATCTATCAAGGATCGATCGATCAATCATCTCAAAGGATTATGCGCACAATCTGAAGAACGACTTGGTTTACGAGAAGATCGACTCATCATCCAAGAGATCGATCAATCGCCCAATGCTCGATCGATCCTAGCCTTTCGCAGAAACCTAATTTCGCGATTTTCAACCTTTGTTTTGGGCCCTATAAATACTCTTTTCCTATTTTTATTTGAAGCCGTCTCTTTGATATTGGAGAACGAAATTTCACAGAGTTTAAGAGTTTGTAAGCTAGGAAGAAGATCTCTTTGTACTTGAGAAGAATTTCTGAATCCTATTTATTCTTTCTTTATGCAATTTCAAGTTGAGTTCATCATGACTTGCCAACTTTGTTATTCTATGTCTGAGTAGATCTTAGATCGGATCTAGGGCTTCTAGGGTTTTAAAATTCACTGTTGGGGAATAAATATGATTGATTAGTAGATGATTCTCTATCTAATACTCGAATCTAATGCATAAATTAGCCTGATCACCTAGTCAATGATTTTAGGTTGTTAACTCTCCATAAGATTGTTAAGAAATAGAACTAGTTTAGAAGAGCAATTCCTTCACTATTAACGAGAGTTTGATGCTAGGTTGGATTGTTGGTAATTGAACCCAAACGATAAAGCCTATTCGTAATCTGAAACCAACGAGAGTTAGGACCTTTGGGTTATTGATAGAGGGGTAGATTCAACGAGATTTGGTTTGCCTTTATTCATGTTCAAGCCGAGAATAAGATTAGAGTAGTTCCTGAATAGTTTCTATGACAAGAATTCTAACTCCCGAATGAATCCCGACATCCGATTACTTTAATTATTTGATTACAATCACATTTAAGTTGTTGGAATTCACTTCCTTTATTCGATTGATATAGCTTGTGATTCAATAGGAATTGAGAGTGTAACTTGGTTCTTCGTAGATTCGATCCCTAAATGCTATTTCGTTTGTTGTGCACTTGCAGTAGGATATAGGGTTAAAACTCGTAATATTAACTATCTTTTGTAAGTCATATGTCTGTTATCCTCTTTTCCTTCTCAGTCTTCTTCATCACATTAATTAGTGCTTCAGCACATAGAATGAAAAGAAAAAGTGAGAGAGCATCACCTTATCTCAGCCCCCTTTTGAGATTAGTGAAGCCATGAGACTGGCCGTTAAGGAGGACTGAATATGCGATCGATGTTATACATTCCATGATCCAGCTGATCTATAAGTCACTACATTTGAGCTTCTTAAACAACTCGGCTAAAACCCTCCACTCAACATGGTCATATGCCTTAGACATATCCGTTTTGATCAAAATAAAATCCTTATTACACTTGGTATTGGTCCGCAAAACATGAACAATTTCATGTATCTATCCTAACACAGAAAGCAAAGAAATACAACTCGTATTTTTCAACGACTGTACAAATATGTCGGTCTACCATAGCAGCCAACTCAACACATAACGGCTCGACCATCCTCTAGATGGCTTCTGAGCATTTGGTTGGGCGACCACGGCCTAGAACTCAATCCTCCCTAACTCGTCAGTGATTTTGGGGCTGAAGTGTTCCCGTTAGCCCATTTCAGACCATCTGTCTCTTTTCCATAGGAATGCCAGCCTATAGCCAAAATTGTATTCCGCGTCACTTCTCTTTAAGAGACTCCATCATATTCTATATCAAAATTATAATCAAATAATCAATTATATATATATATATATATATATAATATTTCACATAGCTAACCTAATATCTGGCACGCAGTCACTTAAAATATTATTCATATACTATAATAATATATTTATATTTAGAATATAAGATAGTAGTTATTTAAATACAAGGTTAAATTAACTGTAACTAACTAAAACCACAACTCTCATAGATCACATCCTCACTTTAATTGGTCGGTACGCAGATCAAAAATGCAGAAAAAGGTCAAAACGCAAATCCCAGCAGCTACCTTCATGCGCAAGCAATAGAAAATAATATATTCGATTTCCAGACCTATAAAGATCACTATCATAGGATCAGTGACTGAATAATTATGAACCCCAAAAGTAAGCCAACCAGACATGTTACTGAAACAACAAACAGTTTCGATGTCATACCTTAGACTGATCGTAACTTCCAAAATATAACTCCGATCGACAAGCGGTTTGCGGCTACAAATTCTGGAGAGGGATTCCCCGACCTATAGAAAACACGATCAACGGATCAGAAAATCAAAAGTTATAGCCTCCTAAACTACGCTGTTCGGACTGGATTCCTTACCAGTTTAATCTTTTGTAAATGGCTCTACGAATTTTAGCAACACAAATCGTGACTTGAGAGTTCAAGTTTGCAGATGGGAGAAGAAAAAGAAATGGGTCGGTGCTGATTTTAAACGTTAATAAAGGAGGTACCACTTGGTATTAGGGTTAGGTTGATAAGCCTTGTTCTTTCTTTAATTCAACTTTCTCCCTTTAATGGGCTCTATGAGCAACGAAAACAGTAACCAAAATTTAGTTTGGTCTCATAATTGTCTCCTTATCTCCAGGATTTTGAGCCACCTTTATCAAAGACAAATGTGCCGAGATGGACATTATCTTCAGGTGTAAATCGCACAAATAATGGTCTATTATTTGACCCTACCTAATCCCTCTTATGTATCTTTATATATATTGTAATCAACACTCTAATAAAGTCAAGACATTCAAAATCTATATGGTATCAGAGCTCTGATCCTACAACCCTAAGAATTTTTCAAAAACTAGATCGCTGTCTCTCATGGTCGACATGACAAACACAGACTCGATCCCTCTCACGACAACCTCTCTTCTACACATCAACATCTCGAATGTTCTCAAACTTAACAACACCAACTATCTTGTTTGGGGCAAACAAATTCATGCACTTCTCGATGGCTATGGCATTGCCAAACATCTAGATGGCTCACTTTCAATTCCTCCTATCACACTCACCGTCAATAACACCACAACCGCAAATCCTAACTACACCCACTGGATGAGACAAGATAAACTCATCTATAGCGCCCTCCTCAGTGCTCTCACAGCCTCGGTGCAACCATTGGTCTCACGCACCACCACGTCCGCACAGATCTGGGATAAGCTTGCCTCTACGTATGCCAAGCCCTCACGTGGACACATCAAACAACTTAAAGCACAGCTCAAAAATTACAAAAAAAGAACGAAGATGATCGATGACTATCTGCAAGGTATAACATCCAAGCTTGATAAACTTGCAATTCTCGGCAAACCGTATGATCATTAGGATCAAATAGAGTTGATTCTCAAAGGACTTCCCCGATGACTACAAAATTGCCATCGATCAGACTGAGGGAAAGGATACTCCTTCGAGTGCACGGAAGTTGATGAAAGTCAGATCAACCATGAAGCAAAACTTTTGGTTTCCGCTGAACGTTCTGCCTCCATTGTTCCTCTTACCGCCAACGCCGCTCAACATCGCTCCAACACTCAATCATCAACTCGATTAAATAACAACAACAACAACTCAAATCGAACCTCGCCCAACTACAGCTTGGGAAACAACTCAAATCGCTCCGACCCTCCACGCCAATATCGTCCATACATGGGAAAGTGTCAACTTTGTCACACTCAAGGACCCAATGCCAAACGGTGTCCTCAGTTTCTCCAACATACTCAGTCTCCACCTCTCCAACAAGCTCCAGCGTTTCACCCTTGGCAACCACGGGGAAAATATCGCAATGGCTTCACCATATACTGCGGGTAATTGAGTTGTTGATTCCTGTGCTACTCCCCATATAACATCGGATATCAACAATCTTGCTTATCATCAACCTTATCAAGGTCAAGATGACATTCTTATAGCTGATGGTTCAAGCCTGGCTACCTCGCACACTGGTTCTTCTACTTTAAACTCTAACACTCGTCCATTACAATTACATAATGTTTTGTGTGTACCGAATATCGACAAGAACTTGGTCTCTGTCTATCGTTTATGTAGCACTAATGGAGTTCTGGTGGAACTTTTCCCTACATATGTTCAGGTGAATGATCTCAACACGGGGGGGTCCCATTACTCCAAGGCAAGAGTAAGAATTAAGCTTTACGAGTGGCCGCATACATTGTCTTCTTCGACAGCTTACACAAGTGCAACCGGCCCCAAACCATCTCTTGTTTCGTGGCTTTATCAGCTCGGCCACCCCTCATTTTCCATTTTAAACACTTTACTCTCCAAATTTTCTTTGCCATTTTCTATATCTCCAAATAAACATTTGTCTCTTCTTAATAAGAGCCATAAATTAACATTTGAAAACTCCATTATTCGATCAACAAAACCACTTAAGTACATATTCTCAGATGTCTGGTCGTCTCCTATAATCTCTATTGACAACTTTCGCTACTATGTGTCCATTACACACGGTATTGTTGGTTGTATCCACTCAAACAGAAATTGGATGTCTAAGACGTGTTTGTGGCTTTTAAAGCTCTCGGTGGAAAACAAATTTCAAGCTCACATTGACTCATTGTTCTTGGATAATGGAGGTGAATATGTTGCACTAAGGAGCTTCCTTGTAACTCATGGTATCACACACTTAACGTCTCCACCACAAACACCAGAACACAATGGATTATTCAAACGCAAATACCACCACATTGTTGAAACCGATTTGACTCTCTTATCCACGTCCTCCATGCCAAAACATTATTGGCTGTATGCATTTAACACATCAGTTTATCTCATTAATCGGATTCCCACGCCTACACTCACCATGGTCTCTCCATTTTAGCAATTTTTTGGCATGTCACCAAACTATGAGAAACTTCGTGTCTTTGGCTCCCAATGTTTTACATCAACTCAGATTCACCCTAGAACACATGAGCCCACTGCTCAACCACAAACACAACGGCGACCTACGGTTCACACCAATCCAACGACCACTACCTCACCTTACCACACAAGAAAATCAGTTAAACCACAAACTCCATACAAATTGCACCACTCCAAAACACCCACAAAGTGAAAACTAGAGCCAAAGACAACATCACCAAAAAGAAAAAAGCCATTCTCCCTAACTGTTTCCACGAACAAAAATTCTACACCTTATACTATTTTGCAGGCTCTCAAAGATGAAAATTGGCAAAAAGTAATGTCTCAAGAATTTGATGCTCAAATGACAAACCATACATGGGATCTACAACCACTAGACAACAACAAACATGTCATCGGATGCAGATGGATTTTCACGACAAAATATCTCGCTGATAGGAACATAGAAAGATATAACGCAAGACTCGTAGCCAAGGGCTATACCCAATAATGTGGCATAGATTATGCTGAAACATTCAGTCCCATTATCAAAACCACTATGATATGTCTCATTCTACGAGTAGCAGTCACGAAACAGTGGTCCATAAAACAATTAGATGTCAACAACGCTTTCTTGCAAGGCACACTTCAAGAAGATGTCTACATGCAACAACCACCTGGATTCATAGACAAAGATCGTGCCAAACATATTTGCAGACTTCGAAAGCCCATATACGGTCTTAAACAAGCACCTCGTTCTTGGTATTTATCACTAAAGAAAAATCTCCTCAACAGCGGTTTTGTTAACTCAATAGTTGATGCGTCATTATTCATCTACTCGCAAGCCTCCACCCTCGCTTACATATTGTTATATGTTGACGATATATTGGTCACAGGGAATGACGACCAATTCATCCCTACAATAGTCAGTAATTTTGCATTATGGTTCTCAATTAAGGATCCGGTTGATCTCCACTACTTCCTTGGCATAGAAGCACATCGGACAGCACACGGTCTTCACTTGATGCAAAAGAAGTATATTACTGATCTTCTTCTCAAAACCAATATGTTAGACACAAAACCTATCACAACACCGTTACCTACACATCTGAAATTTCACTTACACTCGGGTACAGTTCTTGATGATGGCACACAATATCGCTCGGTAGTGGGCAGTCTCCAATATCTCGCCTTCACTAGACCGGATATCTCATATGTTGTTACACGGTTATCTCAGTTCATGCATCGACCAACAACTGATCATTGGCAAGCCGTGAAATGTTTCCTTCGTTACCTTGCCGGAACAGCAAATCACAGTATTTTTCTACATAAAAACTCATCCTTCTCAACGCATGCTTTCTCTGATGCTGATTGGGCAGGTGACCCTGATGAATTTATCTCTACGAATGCCTACATAATCTATCTTGGTCGCAAATCCATTTAATGGTCATCAAAGAAACAACGTGGTGTCTCAAGATCCTCTACCGAATCAGAATCTCGATCCATCGCTAACACCACCTCCGAATTTCAATGGTTATGCTCTTTACTCACCGAGCTACATCAACCACTTCCAACGATCCCAACTGTATAATGTGACAATGTTGGAGCCACATACCTTTGTGCCAACCCAGTCTTTCATTCCGGAGTGAAACAAGTCGTTATTGACTATCATTACATTCACAATCTCATACAAGCAGGCACCTTAAGAGTCTCTCATGTTTCAACAAAAGATCAACTCGCTGATACACTTACAAAACCATTATCCAGACAGCAATTTGATTTTGAAAAGTCCAAGATTGGAGTGACAAAGGTCCCTCTATCTTGAGGGAGCATATCAAGGATATTATTATGTATATATTTTAGGGACTAATTTTCTTTGTGTATAACCTAATCACTCTTATGTATCTATATATATATATATATATTGTAATCAACACTCGAATAAAGTCAAAACATTCAAAATCTATAGCGGAAAGGTTGACCTTAGCCGAATTGGTGCTTCAATCCCTTCTTATTCATTCCATGGCTCTGTCTCGTCACCAGTACCAACGCTTAAAGCTCTCAACAGGATTTCTCGAGACATCATTTGGGGAAGTACGAATGAAAAAAGGAAAAAGCATCTTCTCTCATGGAATACGGTATGTAAAATGAAGCATATGGGGGGGGGGGGGGAGTTAGCATTTCAAAAATCTCAAGATATGAACAGAGTGCTTCAAGCCTATAGGCTAGCTTGTTAAGGTCAAACTATGATGTCAAGGACATTCATGATTATATGTGGATGAGACCAAAGAGCAATTGATCCTCAACATGGCGTGGAATTTGTATAAGTATAAAAGATGTTGTACTGCCTGGATTGAAGTGGATTATTAGGGATGGAAGGAATACATATTTTTGGACAGATAAATGGTTATTGAGAGACAAAGTGGTTGATGTTTCGATCCAGAATTTATGTGCGAGACTAGTTGAACTAAAAGTGAAAGATCTCTGGCAACATGGAGTAAGATGGGACTTTGCAAGGATTGCACCGTATGTTTCAGAGCAGTTATGTTTGAGGTTGAAATCTCTTGTGGTAGATACAGTTAGTGGGGCTAAGGATCAAACACGTTGGGGACCGAATAAAGATGGAAAGTTCACTGTTACTAGCACTTATGTAAGCCTTAATCCCGCAAGGGAAGCTCAACAAAACATGGGAGCATTCTTTGCAGAATTTGGAATCTGAAGGCACCTGAACGCGTGAGACTCTTTCTTTGGCAAGGAGTTCACCAAGTTTTGATGTCGAATATTGAACGTGTAAAAGACATCTTAGTACCTCATATGTTTTTCAAATTTGCATAACAAGTAATAAGACAATAATTCACATTTTACGGGACTGTGACGCAATGAGAGGGATATAACTTCACCTAGTACCTCAAAAGAAACAAGCTATATTCTTTAATCAATCACTACTTGAATGGTTATATTCAAACTTGGGTTAGGAGGCTATGGTAAGTGATGTTCCATGGAACACAATATTTGAAATTGTGTATTGGTGGGGATGAAAATGGTGTTGTGATAACATCTTTGGAAATAAAAGATACTGCCAAAATCAAGTCCAATTTGTGAGAACCATTGCGGATGAAGTTTATCAAGGGTTTAGAGCGCCCAAATAGAACAAAGAGTGCATAGTAGACCACGGGTGACTCGACATATATGTTGGAAATCTCCAAATGAAGGTTGGCTTAAGCTCAATACGGATGGAACTACACAAGGGCATTTGATTCAAGCTTCAACATGAGGTGTGGTTAGGAACCACAATGGTGAGTGGAGTCGAGGGTTTGCATTGAACATTGGAGTTTGTTCTGCGCCATTAGCCAAACTTTGGGATGTGTATTACGGTCTACATAGAGCTTAGAGATGAAAATATGGAGAATATAAGTAGAGATTGATTCATTGGTGGTGGTGGAGTTTTTGATGAAAGGGATTAGTGAATCTCATCCTCTTTCATTCCAAGTAATCTTGTGCTACGCCTTTGTTACAAAGGAGTAGATTGTCCGATTTTCTTACATGTATAGGAAAGCCAATTGTCTTATTGATGGATTGACAACTATGCATACTCTTTATCTTTGAGATTTCATAATTTGCTTTTGGTTCCGGATTGTGTCGAGTCGATTTTATGGGATGATGCACATGGTGTTGCACATGTTACAACTTGTCGGACATGAGCTATTATCTGGAATAAAGCTTTTGGAGGAGCTTTCCTCCCTTTCACACCAAAAAAAAGCTAGAAGTTTATGTATTTACAAGCCTAACCAGTCAAACCATAGAAATTTCATGATCCAATCGGATATAATTCAGGTCAAAAGCAATCAGACAAAACTATTATTGATAACAAGTTTAAAAATTGTCAAACCAATGATTCATGAAAACCAAAAATTAGTAAAAATTCATAAATCCGAAAAGTAAACAATTTTAGTTCCGATTCTTTTCATCACTTAAGTTTCTTCCTCAATTTTCAATTTTTATATTCAAATCATTTTGAACTTTGCTATTATCAAGTGTTAAACATGGATATTTCACTGATCCCTCGTTGAGTAACAATATAGCAGAGGAATTCGTCGGAAGTTATTCCGAACACTTGGCGAGATTAAGTTTTATTTTGTAATTATTGAGTTCTTCAAAGCATTCTTTGAGGTCGGCGACATGTATCTTGGCTCTCACAGATTTTACCAACATGTCGTCTATATAAAATTTCATTGTCCGTCTGAGTTGTCCTGCACAAATTTTGTTGGCGAGTCTCTGATATGTTGCTCCAATATTTTTGAGTCCGAACAGCATAACCTTGTATTAGTAAGTGTTGCAGTCAGTTATAAAAGCAGTTTTTTCTTTGTTGGCTGCGTTTATTTTGATTTGATTGTATATGTAGAAGGTGTCCATGAAAGACATCAGTTTGTTGCATGCAGTGAGCTCGACGAGTCGATCAGTGTGTGGGAGCAGGAAGCTATCTTTTGGACTGGCTTTGTTAAGATCAGTAAAATCTACACACTCTCAATTTGTCGTTTTTTCTTTTACGACGACAGGATTGGTGAGCCCTTCTGGGTATTTGACTTCGGTAGTGGACCCAGCTTTGGTTAATCAATTGACCTCATTGTTGACTGCCTGCCTACGTTCAAGTCCGAGCTTTCGTTTTTTTTGGTTGATTGGATTTTCATCGTCTAGGCATATCTACTCGGTCGTTTCGTTCTTTGGGTTTTCTTATAGGACATTCCAAGGGAGGATGTATGTGGTTTCTTTTCTAGCAATCAAGCATGACCAGCATGCTGACTTTTTGAGTTTATGTTCAATGATGAAACATGTTGTGGCTATTCGTTGGTTCTCGCGGAGAGTATAGATTCCTCGATCGGTTGGGAACTTGAGAAACTAGTGATACGTTGAGATGACCTTTTTCATGGCATGAATCCAATGGGTGCCGAAGATGATGTTCTATATGGTCGGCATATCGACGGCGAAAAACTTGATCCACCATGTTGTGTCGGCGAGGAAGACTCGTAGTTTCACCGTACTGTATACTAACATTGAATTTCCGTCAAATTCAGTCTATGGGCTAGCTGTTTCCGTAAATTCCAGAAAATTGCTAGTTTGTCCAATGATTCTTTAAAGATTAGGTCACCCGTATTGCATGTATCAATGAGGACCTGTGTTACATTGCAGTCAGCAACGCGGAACTCAACAACCATGGGGTCATCATGAGGTTTTTGTACGCTTTCAGCGTCAGCATCGGTGAAACTTATGATTTTGGTGGGTAGGGTTCTTCGGACAAGTGCTACACTGGTAGGAGCGCTCGCACAAAGTCGTTGCCTTCCTTCAAACTTCCCATTATCACGCCTGAGGAGGTGGTGGTGGGAGCTCTTAACGGTCTGTTCGTTTTTGTGGTGGCTCCTCGTCATCACTAGTGGTTTCACTGTGGCTTCTTGAACATTGATGGCCAGATCCGATGTGGTCATCGTAAGGACGTTGTTCGGGGTCGGTTAGTTTGAATTCTCATTTTTTGAATTTTGCGAGCAATAGTTCTTTCAGATGGAAGCACTAAGAAATCGTATGACCGTTATGTTTGTGGTAGTCGCAGTAGGACCGTTTATCTTTGTCGTGGGAAATATCTCGATACCATTTGTTGGCTGAGACCCAGGCATGTTGTGACATATCCTCGGTAGAGTCAACCACGTAAGCGGAAGCTTGCTTGCCTTTGTTAGTTTTATACCTTCGGTCGTAGTGTTGATGTGGCTCGTGGTACTCTTCGCGCATTGTTTATTTGGTGGCTATGTCCTCTTTTATTTCTGCGAACATGGCACCTCGGTGCAAGGCATCTTCTAAAAATATGAGTCGGCGTAACCTAAAATCGGCTATGAGCTCCGAGTCATAATAGAGGGCTTCATGTAGCATGTCGATGTCGGTGTCGTTTGTGATTGTGATCCGTGATGCCATCTCACGGAATTGTTCGAGGAAATAACCAAGTGACTCCTTTGGTCCATGTACTATAGTTTGGAGGTCAGCTATCGAGGCACTAGGTAATGTTTGAGAAAGGTCTCGGCTAGTTACTCCTAACTATCGATAGAGTATGGATCAGGTTTTGAAAACCATCCCAAGGCATCCCCTGTTAAGTTTTCAACGAACAACTGTCATTATTATGCGTCTCTTTCTTAGTGGGAGAACCTCGTCCTTCCCATAACAATAGTGTACGCTGTCAAGAACTCTCGGGGTTGGTTTTTCCATCGAAAGTGGGACACTTGACCTTTATTGTGGGTCGGAATGGTGTATTAGACAACCTATGAGTGAAAGGTGTGTTCTATGTCTCGGATAATACTCTTTCCAGCTCTGGTGCGGAGGTTTGAGATATGTGCATTTGAGTCGCCATGTTGTGTACTTCGGTCCTTAGTGCACATACCTCTGCATCACTAGGGTCATCAGATTCGGTTGTAAGCGGTGATGGTGATGGTGATGTTGACGTGTCCACTTAACTTTTATTTTGACGAGGTCATGGTGAACTGTCGAACAATTGTCTTTGTAGCCAAGGCGGGGATAAAATTCATTGTGCGGTCGGTGTTGATTTGTGGGCGTTCTATGACTAGATATTCATTCAAATTGGCTTGTAGTTGGGCCAATATTCTCGAGGATTGCTCGGATATGTCGATCGCTTTCTCCATTTGCTCTATCATGGCGAAGAGTGAGTCCATTATGCGATGGACGTTCTCGGCGCTTCGAGTTGTTCACTGTTCATTGGGGTCGGCTGATTGATAATCGCGCTGGGTGTGTCTTGCTCAGTTTCCACTAGCATTTCGGTCAACTAGACATTTTTCGGCGTGGATAGCGATACCTTAGGGCATGAAGCCCCATTTTTAGGACAAGGGGGATCTTTCTGACCCCCGCTGTTGGAGTTTGGGTTGTCATCTTTGTCAGTTGTGCGTTATAAATCTTCTATCTCCTTCCTTCTAGCGCCAATTGTTTATACTAGATTTAGCACGGTGGTTTAATTGAGAGAGAAAGTCAAAGATTTCATTTATTAAGTGATTTAAGATGGTATTACGAATATGACGAGGACGACCTGGTTAAGTTTATCAATTACGAATATGACAATTTCATTTATATGTGCTTGGGTTGGTGTCTAGGTCTGAGCCTTGCTCCTCCTCTTTATCTGACGATTCATTTCTCTTTTATAGGAGAATATCGGCTAGTGTTTTTCATCTACACCCGCTGGGCGCATGTTTTATTAAGTTTGCGCAATCATCTCATTATGGGCCTTTTCATATAGCATGTTAAGCTATTTGATGGACTGAGACTAGGAAATAAAGTATGGATTGAATCATAGAGATAATGGGCTTGTTTTAATGGATCTGTTAGTGGATCGGGGACGTTGGTCCACCGCAAACATGTGTGTTTTTTGTCTATGTTTAAAATAGGGAACAGATTTCAAATCAGTGATCACTTTGCTGCTGCTATTATTATGTTTCTCATAACCTTTCAAGTTAAGGATCCTTATGATGACAGAATCAAAAACTTTCGAGCTATAGTACTCACAGTAAGAATCTAGGGACTAAGTATATCTTCTGCAAGCCCGAACCAAATCAAGGAGGTATGTTAAGCTTTCTTTAGTTTCTATGAGTTCACTGTGGCTGTTTTATTTTGAGATTTAAAATATTTCTTTGTTTGTTTGAATGTCAAATTTTCATCCCAAGTTGGGTTTACGTTTTGCTTCACAACTTTGGTTTTCAGTTGCTGCAAAAGAAATTTGAGTTCTGAGTCTGTTAAACAAAATCCAAAGTTTGTAGAAATCTAAAGAGAGAAAACCTGACGACCTAACTTGAGAACCACGTAAGCATCGTTACTGGAGATATCGCGTACGCCGAGGTTGATACCACGTTTGACATGAACACGGAGGATACCTAACAGATTATCCATCAACGACATTTTTTCTCAAAACTAACGAATCAGAAATTGTAATGTGGTTTCTATTCGAATAATGTTTATGATTATTATAATGGGAGAAATATCCATTTAAACAAGAAGCATAAAAACCTAGCATAAATGTCAATTAATCTTATCACTCTACACGACCAATATACAAAGAAACGTACGACGATTTCAAGCACCACATCGCCAAATTTTACATAAAGCCCATGTACTTATATAAGTGTGCCTATTTACTAACTAAAACTAAAATCTTTAGTTTTTAAAGGATTCAAACAATTAGAAAACGCAAATGCTGATTTTAATTTTGGTTAACCATTAGTTATAGTGTTATATATGTACTCTTATTTAGTTGATGGAAAATGTTTAATTTAGACTACTTTGGTTATGGTAATTGAAAAAACAGATCAGGGGAAAACTGCTTTAGTGCTACATTGTTGATGCAATAACTCAATGCTAGATCGGATTTTCACTACAATATAATTGGATCGAACTAGTCTTTGGGGATATAAAGGAAGAATGAAGAAAAGAGAGTTCAGAGTTCAAAAGTGGCCTAAATGTTTATCAAAAAAAGTGGCCTAAATGCTTGATGTAATATGCTTTCTAAGTTGAGTTCTTTTTTTTCTTTATAGCTTGACTTCGTAACTTTTTGCTTTGAGATTCCTTTTCGACGTTTCTCCATGATCTTTGATGTGTCCCATGTCTTCGCCTTGACTTGTGCTTCATTTAAACGAGTTTCATCTCGACTTCTTAATGAATGAGGGGCACTACATCTTGAGCTTTTGCTGCTATAACAAGGCCTACTTAACATGAATGGGTCTGATACCAACATACAAAGTAGAACTATAGAAGTAGAACTATAAGCCATAAAATTTAAATTTGCAATGATCCAGTTTAGAACAAATAGACATATTATGTGCATGCCAGCTTTCAGTCCTAAAGGGTCTCACAAACAAATGAAGCAAATCAAGTAATAAATCCATAGAATTCAGAATCAAATCTCACCTTCATAATTTGTAACCGGAAAAAATATACTTTATCTATATAACAAAATACTATTATGTGGATTTCGTTATATGTAATAAAATTCTCCATGATGCTCTTTATATAAGAGTCAAATAAAAGACAATCAAACTACAAATACAAATTACAAAAAAAAAAGAACAAAAAAATGGAGATTTGCAAAATTCTTGTAGTCATGGTGGTTCTCTACACCGTCCAAGTAAGGGCACAAGGATCAAACCCTCAATTGACGGAATGCGTACAAAAGCTTATGCCGTGTCAGCCTTACATACACACGGTGAATCCTCATCCTCCACCGTCGTGTTGCGGCCCAGTGAAGGAGATCGTCGAGAAAGATGCACCTTGTTTATGCGCCGTTTTCAACAATCCTGATATTCTTAAACCTTCAATCTTACCAAAGAGAACGCTCTCGAACTTCCTAAGGCCTGTGGAGCTAATCCTGATGTTTCACTTTGTGCCAAAAACGGTAGTGAGTGATTTTGTTCTTGTATTACCGTATATATCTTAGATGATCACATATCTTGGAAACTAGGATCACTCTAATCAAATATATATAATATATAAAGGCTAATCTACTTATTATCAATTAAAAATGAGTTGGAAATTCATAATTTATCAATATCAACATAATTTCCAACTAAGTTCTTATACGGTAAATAATATTGATTTTTTTATACGTTTTTATTTTGTTATTGAAGCTTCTCTGCCTACACCGTCGCCGAAATCAACCGAAGGTATATATTTACTAATAAGTTTTATTTAATTTCAATTTTGTTGTTACATTTTATTGAGAAAGCACAACATGACCTAAATCTAAATAATAATATTTCAAGCTAATTGATGTGGTCTTTGTTATTTGTCTCTCTCTCTCTC
>JAKUCM010005319.1:0-18571 GCA_023374145.1 Lepidium sativum | reverse complement strand
AAGAAGATACATGTTCTTTTTTTTATTTGCTTGCATTCAGTAATGACTTTTCCATGAATGTTGAGTTCATTGTATATCATATGCTGAAGTGCTGAACCATTTATGCGCTTTTTTATAGGTATCGAGATCAATTGGGGATGTATACTTGAAAAAACCAGAGTATTACAGGGACCCGATTTTCCAGCAACATGGAAATCCGGTTCCTTTGAGGAGACCCGCGATGACAGCCGAACCCTCCATCATAGTACGGAAGCTTAAACCACAAGACTCATTTCTGATATTTGCATCAGATGGTCTCTGGGAACATCTTAGTGATGAAGCAGCCGTAGAAATCGTCCTCAAACATCCAAGAAGTGTAAGTTTGCCCTCAACTCGAAGCTGGTGTCTTTCTCTCTCAGTTAGTTGCATAGATTTATAACTTTCCGCGATCTATACAGGGGATTGCCCGAAGACTTGTAACAGAAGCTCAAAATGAAGCTGCAAAGAAGAGAGAAATGAGATATGGAGATATAAAGAAAATCGCCAAAGGAATTCGAAGACATTTCCATGATGACATAAGTGTCATTGTTGTTTATCTCGATCAACACAAAACTGCTAAATCAAATGGTAAATTGGATCAGCAAGGAGGAATAACTGCTCCTCCGGATATCTACTCTTTATATGCCGATGAAGCAGAGCAGCGAAAATTACTCAATGTATTATACTGATTCTCTGGTTATAACAAAATGGTTGCTTGGAAAATGTCCGATTAGGGAGAAAACTTGTTTACAAATTTGTTTATTTTTTTCTATACTACAAAGTATGTTTTGTTTTTTATAATGTCAGAGCTGGATTTGTATATTATCTTACCAGCTTAGAACAAAAGCCTTTCTCTTTGGCGCAAAGCAGTTTTGGTTTGGACAAACAATATCACTTTGGTAATTTCAGATTGTTGTTTAATGACTCGTAGAGATTATTAGTACTTAATTATTCTCTTAGAAAATAAACCATCAAATACCAGATGTAACCGAGTAAACCGGAATATACCAAAACCAAAAAAGGAATCGCATCACAACGATTCAGAACTCAGATGACTGTATTCGTCACTTTCCCAAGGAAGAAAGAAGCAAAAGATGAGCGTCACGCTTTTGGTGGCAGAGACCATTTGGTCGAACATTGAATCTACAGGCTCAGGTACTTCACCATCATATCCCCCATTTTACTTCTTCTCGAGAGGAATTTTTCGTTGAATTTCCCCTCTTTTTTGGCCAGTAACCGAAGAACAGCTCTCAATGTCAGTTCTCTCGAATCCAATTTGTTCTTCTACTTGTTACATAGCATGCATAGTTAGGTATTGAAGTATTTGTTTGCAACTCCAGATTGCATTTGCTATTTGGTAAGAATCTAGAGAAAGCAACCAGAATAATCGACAGTAGAGGTGTGAAGAAAATCTCTGGCTTACCCAGTGGAAGATCAATCTTTCAGGTCTCACAGCAATAACTTTCTCTTTGGTTGAAACCAATCGATTCGATATCTAAAACCATTAGATTTTGTAGGTTGTGGGAGAATCTCAAAAGAGAGAAGAATATCTCTGCTTCCCTGAAGATTATTGTGGATGTTATTCTTTCTTTTATGATGTTGTTAGCAGAGGAGAGCAACTTTGTGTAAGTTTTATTCAGAATCATTTCTTTTAGCTTTATACTGATTCTATCTATTGTTACTCACTTGTATATTTTACTTTCCTTTTCGCAAGTGTAAACATCAATTAGCTGCGAAGCTTGCTTCTGCTTTGGGCACATACAGTCAAATCGAGGTTTCAGATCAACATCTTGCATTGATGCTCTCAAAGATCTGAAACTTTCAATACAATGCATAATAATAAGCTACAAGTTATGTTTGAAGATCCATAAGTTATGCGTACTAGTAACCTGTAATCTTGTCTTTGGGAACTACTCAGATCAACATTCCTCACATTTTTAATGAACAATATAGCTTCATCTTTTCACTTTGTCATATATATCCATCAACAATGGAATGGAGTTTTAAAGCTTCATCTTTTCTGATATCTACTCTGTAGGCCTGGGCATTCGGTTTTAACTGGACCGAACAGTTCGGTTTTTCTAGTTATCGGTTTTTTCGGTTTTTTAAAACTGATTCCGATTTAAACCGAACTAAATTTTTGTTTCGTTTCGGTTTTTTCGGTTTGATTTTTTGGGTTTTCGGATTTTTTGGTTAAATATATAAAATTCCGGTTTAAGATAACCTAACCGACCGAACCGAGAATCGAATTCAAAAATAATTGGGTTCCGATTGGCTTTTATGAATAAACCAAAACTGGATTGAAAACGAAAAAATTTGGTTTGGTCGGTTCAGTCTATTTCGATTCGGTCTGAATGCCTATCCCTACTACTCAGAACACCATTATCAATAATTTCTAAAAAACTAAGTTTCTTAATAATATTTTAATCAAAAATTTATGTACAAATAAATTTTAATATTAATAATAAAATTAACCTAATCAATGAATGACACATTATTGGAGAGTCTTTTAATTTTATTTAGAAAGTTTCTTAAATAAGAAATCATTCTCTCCTCTCTTCTCATTTTTTATAGAAAACTATTTAAAACCTCCTAATAATATAGTCTAGTATTCACCTTCTTAATACAGTTACTAGACGAGGACAAATCGGTCATTTCGTCTTGTAAACCGCGATTTGGAGTTTTTTTAATCCATTTCCTTATCTCTTTATTTAATAAAACGGTTGTAATTTGTAATAAATCCAAGTTATTGAGCTTTTTAGGAAGCTTCTGAGAAAGTCTCCAAAACGGAGAAAGTCCTCATTGGGAGCAGCAAACCCCTGACGGAGGCAAATGGAGGAAACAACCGACGGGTTATTTCCGGAGGTTGACGCCACGGAGGTGGATTTTGATCGGAACGAGCTCGTAGAGACACCAAACACCGCCGTGTTTGTTGACGGAGATGCGACGGCTGAGGAGAGAAAAACAGGGAACGACTCGCCTCCAGAAGACGATTGTTGCCCGATTTGTTTTGGTTCCTTTACGGTTCCTTGTCGAGGGAATTGTGGTCATTGGTATTGCGGTTAGTGTTTGCATCTTTCTGTCTTCTTCTTAATTTTCTGAGCCATTTCCATCTACGTTGAAGTTACTCGGTAGAGGAAGATAAGTAGGTACTTCTTTATTGTGAAGTGGAGAAATTTATTTTTGGATATATCTTAGAAATGTCACTCATTGGAGTTTGGAATTTTGATTTAGGGTTCCAATCTTGGGTACTATGAAGTGTTGTTTGCGATATCAATAGAAGGTCTGCAGAATCGTTTAAACCGCTTGCTGAATTTGTACAGGCAATTGCATCTTGCAGTACTGGAACTATGCTGCAGTTTCTAGGCCTTGCAAGTGTCCCATGTGTGTTCGCCACATCACTAACTTGTCACCAGAAGCATCACTGCATCAGCGCCAAGAGCACGAGGTGAAGGAGGTTCTTGCTAGGGTTCGTAGGTATAACCGACTCTTTGTTGGAGGTCTAACTGGCTT
Source organism: Lepidium sativum (assembly GCA_023374145.1). NCBI lineage: Eukaryota > Viridiplantae > Streptophyta > Magnoliopsida > Brassicales > Brassicaceae > Lepidium > Lepidium sativum. The sequence continues at coordinate 15,040 of JAKUCM010005319.1, read as the reverse complement.
TGTTCAGGTAATGTCTTTTGATTCATGATTTTGTTTTGGTTCTCTTTACTGTTTTTGCATCTCTTCTCAATACATATTCCTCCTTTCTATGACTTGACTTGACAAAGCCACCATCTTTTGAATGTTTCAGAAGGTGCAAGAGCTGCCTTTGCTAATGAAGAGAATGGTGTTGCATATGATGGATCCCGATGCGAATAATATGTATTTTCACGAAGTGCGCATCTTTGCAGTTAAGATCATCTTACCCTCCTAATTTTTTGTTTTTCATTTTAATCGTTCTGTTCTTGTTTGTACTGCATTATCCAACATTTCGTTTTATTAGTCTTTAGTTGTTAGCTCTATCCACTGATTCTTGTTGACCTTCAGTATACACAGCTCAATTTCTGTGATTATCTTTGGAGTAACTATTATAGCATTTATTCTAGTTTTTAAAGGTCACTTTCTCTCCCGTTGATAGATGAGAAACTAAGTTTCTTTCTTTGTTGCAGATGTTCATGAGTACCCTTTACACTGCCGCAGAGTTCAACTTCATCCCAACTGGTAAGTTACCTCACAAATTCTCAACAAGTAATGAGAGGTTAAAGATAGAAATTATTGGGCATGCCTCTGCAAGGTTCATTTGGAATTTGAGAGTAGTTGATACTATTGAAGAATCATGTTATTTCAAGCCCTCTTTATGGTTTAAGCTTTCTAAGCTTGATGTTCTATTTTTCTACAGGGGGGTTCAGAATAGTGACGGTGTTTGACTACCTTGCTATAGCTATGATAGTGATTCTGCGCTTGGTAGGAATCTATCGAAGGAGACGACTAGCTCAGCGGGTTAGGCATCTAGCAGGAGCAGCTGAAGAACCTGAGCCAGAATGAGATAATGGGAATTGTAACAGATAACTGAATATATTGAGTCATGTGCAGTTTGATCCTTGTGGATAGGTTTGGTAGTAGTATATAGAAACCTTGAGTCGAGTCTTGTGCAGTTCTTTAACACAACTGAGATTCCAGACTTTGAAGGGAAAAAATAAAGCAAAGCATTAAAGAGAACGACGTCGTTTTGTGACATTCCAAATTTTAAATATCGATCTCTGTACCTAGTCCCTTCATTCTACGTCCTTTCTAAACTCAAAGTAGAAGCCATCTCTTCCGATCTATTGAATCGGCGAATTGTGTAGCGGTTGGAGCAAGGAGAATGGGTGTGCGTGCGATATCACAGGAGGCTTTTGACGATCTCGTTAGAGAAAATGTGGAAGATCTTGGAATGGAACCTTCTGAAGCTCTCGAAGACGCTCTTCACACGCTCAAGCTCCAAGGCGTCGATCTCTCCGGTCCGTACTCTCTCTTTTACTTTCTCTGGAACTGGGTTTATAGTTATGTTTAAAGGAAATGAGTCTGCGGAAATTCAATTCTGCTGTTTGTATTATGCTTCAGGGATCATTACCTGTGTTCCAGGAGAAAGTAATGTTAAGGACAATCCGGTGATTGCGTGTTTAGATAGACTCAAAGAACTTGATGGTATTTCTATAGACGGTCTACTTCGTGATGAGGATTTGGATGAGATATCCAGTTTATTCAACAAGCTCAATGAGCTTTGTAGCAGCCAAGAATCAGGGAATGCAGCAATTGCGACTAAGTATGGTGCTGTGGAATTAGCATGTTCGATTTGTTCGAAATTCAAGATAGCAGCTAAAATTCATTGCATTGTTGTTCCTTGTCTGAAGGCTTTGGCTGTCTTGATCCGTGGTATGAGTTCTGTTCTGGAATCAGTCTTCCTGGTGTTTTACTTTTGATTGGTGTTGATTATGTTTCCATTTAATTGCAGACATTCAGAACACAGAGGCATTCAGGAACTCTGCTGGACCAAAAATTGTCGTTGATCTCTTAAGTGATTCCAGCTCCGATTCTGAAATATTAGATGCTGGCTTTGCGGTTGTTGCTGCTGCAGCAACTGGTAATGAGGTTGTCAAACAATCATTCATGGAGCTGAAAATCGATGGACTTATTCTGAAAGTGCTGAGTAGAGAAAGTAAAATCACTATTCGAGCTTTGTATGATGCAATTCGTGTTCTTTTGACTCCTGATGACAACCGTGTGGTTGCTTCCCAAGTAAGTAGGATTAAGTCCGTGTGTTGTTATAAGCTAATTTGGATCGAGTGATATCAAGGGGGAAAACAGCACCGGAACATCTATAAAGCACTTAGAAAACATTAAGAAATCGTTGTTTTTTGTGTTCTTCATTGACATGCTTTGAGAAGTCGAATCATGTAGATTTTTGCTTTTTGTTTAGGTGTATGGTTATGCAAGAACTTTCGCCAAATTAGGGATCGCAAAGGCCCTAACTGAAGCATTACAGGCAGGGATTGGCTCTGATAGCTTGGTGTCAGCAAGTATTGCGCTAAAATCAATAGCTGTAAATGTAAGTCTCCTTATTATCTCTGTATCATAATATATAACTTGTTAGTTCATTGCAAATTCCTCATCCAGTTTCTTTTTTTATTTTCTCTATTTGGCTACATCTTGTGCTGAGAGACTGTACACTTCTTATTTATTGATTTTCTTGTAAACAGGATGAAATCTGTAAATCTATTGCTGAAACTGGTGGAATAGATACACTTCTTCAATGCATTGATGATAGCGGGGAACAAGGCAACAAAACTGCTGCTAAGACATGCTGTTCACTATTGGCTAAGGTGTGAAGCTTCTAAGAGTTCTGAGTTCAAGTGTTTGCCATACTACTATTAGATAGTGACGTATGTTCATTTTCTCTCATTAGCAGAAGAGTTATAAATACATGTTCTCGAATTTTAAGCTTTTCCGAAGCCTAGAATGACTGATGTAGATGAGCATTATGATCTGTGGTAAACGTTTGTCTAAATTATGTCTTTTAATTTCTAGTTGGCAGGAAGTGACTCTAACAAGAGTACCATAGTTGAGAAGCAGGGTCTCGACAAACTAATCAAACTTGCACAACGATTCGCCGATGATCCTCTAGTGATACAAGAGGTCAGTAAAGACAAAGAAAACTCTCTTACAACCGATCATAACATTCATGCGACTCCATTTTCAATATTTCTGTCCGAGAAAGATGCTTGTGACTACGGATTGCGTCTATAGCAGTTTTCCACTAGATAAGATTATAATGTCATGTGAAGATTGTTTCTTGTAACAGTAGTCTCTAGTAGGGGCATAATCATTTTGGTTGACCCAAGATCTACCGGTTGGTTCAGGTGATGATTATAATCTCTATACTCTGTCTGCGATCACCAGACCACGCAGCGAGTGCTATGGAAGCCGGAGCTGGTGATCTGGCGGTCCAAGCTATGAAGAGGTTTCCAGCAGCAGCGCAAATGCAGAGAAACGCTTGCAACATGATACGGAACATTGCTGTAAGAAATGCAGAAAACAGGTAATTGCTCTGTGTCTAGTTATATTTTCATATAATAATAATAATAATAATATGCACATGTATCGCAAACTCTTTATGATATTGGGTTTTGTCTGCACACTACAGAACCCTTCTGCTTGCCATTGGAGTTGAGAAGCTGATAAGAACTGCTAAGGTCAGCAATGAGATGTGCAGAGCCTCTGCAACAGATGCACTGAGAGATCTTGGCCTTGATAACTACAATAATTAACACCAATCTTCTCCATTACCACATATCTTCCAAACTACAAGTACGTGAGGTTGGTACCACTTGTTTCTGCATTTTCTTATGCGTCGTTCAAGCAAAAGAGGGTATCAGGAAGAACACAAGAACCGGAATGATCTCTGTGTTTTTGCATTGAGTTCATCTTTTGGATAGAACTCATTCCGATCTAGAGTCTTCGCAACGATTGTTGTTGTCCATAGACTTGAAACAGTGCGAGTCTTTAAACACTTCTTATATGTGCTCCGTTACTTTTAATCCAGAACCAACACAACATTAACCAGAGTGAAGATTATGTTCATAATTGTGAACATCCTTCTCCACACAATGTTCGAGAAGAGTGTATTCCGAATATTGTGTACGGATGATTGATAATAATACAGAAAAGGTGGGTCAATCATGTGGAAGCGCATAAGCACACGTTATAATACTAATAAAATAGAGAGAAGATGATGATGATGATGATGATGATGATGATGATGATGATGATGATGATGATGATGATGATGATGAATGCAACTCTATCTGTTTTCTGCTTTTAGGTGAAGATACGACAAATCTAACCAACAACATCTTGACATTTGTGGTAACCTTCTTTCTTCTAGTTTCCCTTTGTATGTCCAAACCCTTTTTTCATTATACCAAAATAGTAAGTAAATCTCTTATTAATGACAATTTTTCTATAACATAATACATATGACTAGCTCCTTAAGCTTCTTAAATGCTAGTATCTTTCATAACAGTGAAAACTGTGGGTCCATTGTTTGTCATTTCCACTATCTCCTACACTTTGACAAATCACATGTCAATATTTCATAAAAAAGTGAAAAACTTCATCTTCTCTTTCTTCTTGTAGCTTACTTCAAGCTGTGGTTTTAAACAGAGCAGAGAAAGCTGTTTCCTTTTCTTTTTATATACTGAGAGAAAACCAGATAGAGAAACAGAGCTTAAGATCACGTGCTTTTTCTTCTTCTTCTTCAAGAGATCAAAGGAACAAAAAGATCTCAAGAAACCCACTTGTTGTTGGTTTGAGACTTCACGGATCTCTGAACTGTCTCTTTCCCACAACCATAACTCCATCCCTACCTAGTCCTTCTCCTTCTCAACGGCTCATATTCCTCCACGTCACACCTGTCGTTCATTTTCTTCTGATGTCTTCGTCTTGGCGTTAGATATTACCTCCCAAAAAAACAGAAAAACTCATCCAAGACAAAAACTGAAGTTGGCTCAGAAAGAAAGTAAAAGAATGGATCGGCAAGCAGCTACTGGTCCCATGGATTTGCCGATTATGCACGATAGTGATAGGTATGAGCTTGTCAAGGATATTGGCTCTGGTAATTTTGGAGTTGCAAGGTTGATGAGAGACAAGCAAACTAATGAGCTTGTTGCTGTTAAATATATCGAGAGAGGTGAGAAGGTCAGTTTTCCTCTTTTTCTTCTACTTCCTTTATTTTGTCTATGTTGAATATGATGTTGTTTTGAAGGCTCAAGTTGTTTCTTACAATGGTAGAAGTTTTTCTGAATTTACAGATAGATGAAAATGTAAAAAGGGAGATAATAAATCACAGGTCTTTAAGGCATCCCAATATCGTAAGATTCAAAGAGGTTTGGTTCAACTCTCTGAAGTTTAAGGTTTCTTTCTTATTAGATTCAAGTGAAAGAGAATTGTATATTGAATTCTGAGGTCTGCTTCAGGTCATATTAACACCAACCCATTTAGCCATTGTCATGGAATACGCATCAGGAGGAGAACTCTTCGAGCGTATCTGCAATGCAGGCCGCTTTAGTGAAGACGAGGTTTTGTTCTCTCTTTCTTGTCTCTTTGCTTTGATGTTTAGTCTAAGATCAAAATGATGAGATCAATTTTACAATGTAGGCAAGGTTTTTCTTCCAGCAACTCATATCAGGAGTTAGTTACTGTCATGCAATGGTAATGAGAAATGTTGTTAGTAAAATGAATATGGCTTCATTGTTTGTGAAATTGAGCTGACTCAAGTCATTAATAATGTTACAGCAAGTATGTCACAGAGACTTAAAGCTTGAGAATACATTATTAGATGGTAGTCCAGCTCCTCGACTAAAGATTTGTGATTTCGGATATTCTAAGGTAATCTTAACTTATGTCTTGTACTTTAAAATCCTATTTTTGTCAGATATGTCCAAATGTCGTGGTTACTTTTTAAGTTTTGCATCTGTTTGTTTGGTTCAGTCGTCAGTGTTACATTCACAGCCAAAATCAACAGTTGGAACTCCTGCTTATATTGCTCCAGAGGTTTTACTAAAGAAAGAATATGATGGAAAGGTACATCTTTGCCTTTTTATATTCTTTGATTGAACGAAGAACCAATCTTTATGCTTCACTGGTTCGATAAGTATCTTGGCTCTTAAAAGCATTTAGCTGAAGAAAGATATCTAGAGTTGGTTAATTTAGTGAGATAAATCATAAATCTTCAGGTTGCAGATGTTTGGTCTTGTGGGGTAACTCTGTACGTCATGCTGGTTGGGGCATATCCTTTCGAAGATCCCGATGAGCCAAAGAACTTTAGGAAAACAATACATGTGAGCTTCTTTATTCATGCTACAAGTCACTGAAATGTGAACTGAAATGTTTTCTTCTGAGCTAAGAATCTTTTTCTGATACTATTATAAACATATGTTGTCAGAGAATCCTGAATGTTCAATATGCTATTCCGGATTATGTTCACATATCTACTGAATGTCGTCATCTCATCTCCAGAATATTCGTTGCTGACCCTGCAAAGGTATTAAAAGCTCCATATGTGATTATTATACTTCAAAGCTTGCATTTTGTATGTTGTTGAATTGTGGCCTTGTCTCGTTGGTTGGTTTCTTGGCAGAGGATATCAATTCCTGAAATAAGGAACCATGAATGGTTTCTGAAGAATCTACCAGCAGATCTCATGAACGATAACACGACGAGTAGTCAGTTTGATGAATCAGATCAACCGGGTCAAAGCATAGAAGAGATCATGCAGATTATTGCAGAAGCAACTGTTCCTCCTGCAGGCACTCAGAATCTCAACCATTATCTTACAGGTGAAACAACACATTACATATCATTAACTTTTCATTTCTTAATGTTGAAAAAGTATTCTATGATGAAAAAATAGGAAGCTTGGACTTAGACGATGATATGGAGGAAGACCTAGAGAGTGACCTTGATGATCTTGATATCGACAGTAGTGGAGAGATTGTTTATGCAATGTAACCATCTCCATGGTTTCTTATTCAAATATGACAAAAGAAAATTTGAGAAGAAAGTAAAAATAAGGTGTTTGTCTTGTTTGCTATGAAGATTTGGCCCAAATTTGTCTTAATGGGTACACTTTGAATCTTTAAGATGCATATGACTAAAAAACATTGATTGGTATTTCTAAACCAAAACTGAAAAAAAAAAAATCATTTTCATCAATCAGTAATTTATCTACTCATTCTTGATTTCTTTTTTTCGAATCATGTTTTACTTTCAATCATAATTTCACCTTACTATGAAATATAAATACCCCGATTATACATGTTAATCATTGTATCGATTCCAAAAACAACATAGTATAGAATCGAAATCCTACAACATTATTCCCATGTTTCTAGCGTCAATTGTTTCTACTAGAATTTGTACTAAGTTTGAGATTGATGATAATGAAGTAGGAAATCTGTTTTTAAAATGGCAAAATGATTTAATATAAAAATATTAGGAAGAAAAAATCTTATTCCCATCTAGAATATCCTTTGAATTTAGGGTGCATTTCCTTTTTTATAGGGGTTATTATTGTCTTTATTGGTCGATGGGCCGACCAACAAGGTCCAGACCCAAATGACTAAAAGGCGAGGCCCATTGAACTCAAATTGTGTTTGACGACGTGGCAGCCAATGTCGACGTGATCAATCTATAGGTGACATAGCAAGAATAGATCGGCCGACTGATCCTAAAGTTTAACTACGAGCTTGATCATTACGTTCAGTGTTTAGAAAAATAAGAAGCATCAATCAATAATATTATCTATCTGGTGAGAAAGTGACAATATTTTGCAGATATTGGACATGATTTTCTGATCCAAAAACAGACTATATGTATCCAAGAAAAATCATAGTAGATAAGAGCACCAATGTACACTCTTACTCTTACTCTATAGGTGTCGCTTTTATATTAGCTAGAAAGTAATATGGTTCTCTCTCTTTTTCTTTATTTTCTTTTTTCATTTCGAAGCAATTATATGTTTTTTTTTTCTTTGATGACTTAAACTTAAAAACTTGGTATCAACTTCAACTAATTTGGAGAAGTTTAACAACTAAAGTATATAGGTTACACAAAAGAGAAATAGATTGGCGTTTGAATTGTCATCTTACAGTGAATAATTACATAAAAGGTGTCAAAATTAACATAAAATATAGTGATTTTTATTTGTTAGTTCCTGCATCCAAATGTGAAAAATCATATTAAAAAATCAAGTACATTATTGATTCTTTTTTTGGATAAAAATCTACATCGAACAATTTTTGAAAATGACTAATTTAAGATGTAGTATTGGCAGATTCGACCGTTTTGTCTTTGGTGTTGAATTGTCTATGCTCCAACAAGTTATTGAAGACCTAATCTTGTTCATGTTATGTTATACTTTTACTCTTATCAAGTAAGACCGAATTTTAACCTAACATTCTCTTTTATGCAAACTTGTTGAATATTCACTTTTACTTCCAATTTGCAAGAAGAATAATATTTACTTAGTTCAAGTGTAATGCTTTGCATATAATTGAGTTGGAGATCTATCCAAATGTGTTACACACATTTCTTTTTGTCGGTCCTCGAAATAGAGAGAGAGAGAAGAAGGTTGTCTTTTGGGAGCGTCCAAAAGCTATACCATGCCACATTATTTTTTCTTTTTATGGTTTAAAAAATTATTTTTTTTGGTATGGGAGATTTTTTTTTTTCAACATTGAGCGACAAATGGCCGGCCCATTAGCCAAATTCTTGTAAATGCAAGCGGGGAACTCGATTCTAAGATGTGCAAGTGGGCATGCCTTTTGTAGACTTACCATCTGCCACTAGACTAAATGCCACTTGCGATATGGGAGATTAATAATCATTAACTTGTTAAAGTTTTTTAGAGTGCGAGTATGATAGTTTAGATATGAAGTTAATAGTTTTTGGTACTATAGAGAGGTTTGGATTTTTCACTATTGATATATAACAGATTCTAGGGAATGAATTATAAGTTATAATAGAATTTTGTATATTGTTATTTTTCTTAAAGATTAAAATTATATGTGTATTGTGTTGTTTTCTCGAAAGATTAAAATTATTTAATTTGTCAAGTTTTTATGAGATGATAATTTATATTTTGGTATTAAAGATTTTATCATTCATTACAACTCGTAAAAGATTTTTTAAAAAATTAAAGTGGATTTTGAGCTATATATTATTAAATTTTATCGATCCAATATTTTTTTATTAGTTTATTTATTTTTAAATTTATCATGTCTCGTGAATTGATTTTGGTCTAATAACAGGTGGTAAGTCCATTGAGTATAGACATTATGTCATATCTAGATATTAAATCTTATTATTTCAATTATATAAGGATTTGACTAATGAACCTGCCGATATATTCCAATATAAACAAAAAAATAGCAAGATACCCACAAAAAGAAAAAAAAACCTCAATAAGAATCTGATTATTAAATTGTTCCTTTTAGCTTCGAATCCGGGTCATCAAGGAAACTCGAAAGCAAAAATTTTAAAAGAAAACAAAAAATAATATCTTATGTTCATTTGAATAGAAAAAAATGTCTTCTCTGTTTTTTTGTTAGTCTATATCAGCAAGAAACAAATAAATAAATATATAAATGAAAACCTTGGGGATGCATATATAATAACTACAAGGTATAGATGAAGTGAGAGCTCAAAAAAAAGAGAGAAAAAATGATAAAAAGGATAGAGTTATGTATAGAGCTAATGAAGATAGGTATGGAGTTTGTGGTTGTGGTGGCTGAAGCCGTTGAGATTGTTTTCCGGCAACACCTCAACCACCGTACTCCTCCTCCTCCGCCGCCGCATCTCCTCCGTCATTCTCTCCTCCCTCATCCTGCTTCTTATCCTTCTCCTTTCCTCTTTGGATTTCTTCCTTGAATTGCCATTTTTTGTTCCTTTTTGCTTTTTGCCTTCTTCTCTTGTTGATTAATGTAAACCTGTAAATTACTTAATTCTTTTCAATCAGATTTGAAGTTTTTATTGGATTTTTACTTCATGATCTTTAGTTCTTTAGATTGTCTTCTACACAAAATAATTTGCAGAATGAAAATAGTCATAATTAAGTGAGCAAGTTGGACACAAAAGAAGATGTCTAATGGATAAGTTTGCTTCATAATGTCTTTATCAGTTAAAAAATTTAATGTTTTTTCCCTGACAATATTGTTGAAATTAAGACATCAAACCACATTACGATTTACGAATAAAATATCTCAACTAACGAAATTAAGGATAATGTAATGTCATAGAGATTACATTAAGTACATCAAAATTGTAATGTCATAGATATTATATTATGTTAATTATAAACTGTATTACTAGTAGTACTTTTCATTAAAATTAATTAGTTTTGCTTTAACTTTAAAATAATGAAATTTAAGGATAAATAATGACGTAGACACGAAGCCGGATCTTTAGGGCAAGAATTTATGATTCTTTTAATGCGATGAAAGTGTAATCAATTGCATAAAGAAGTCTATATCTCATTAATCAATATTAGCCTCATTTCATAACAAAAATAAATGAAGATAAGAGTTCTTGTCATGTTTTCCGTTTAGAAAATGTGCTTGATCTCCCTCGAACCCATGCTTCAATGTTTCCCACGAGCCACTTACGACAATCACAATGATCATATTTTTGCACACTTAATTTTTCAGTAAACATCTAAATTTAAGTTATCAAAAAATATAAATATATCTAGATGTGGAAGATAGAAAACTATGTTAGCAAGAATTCTGCATCATCCAAAACAAATTAGCTATAAACTGTAAATACTATAATGATTTTACACACACAAAAAAACAAAGACTAGTGATTACAGATGAAAGAGGAGCAATTATAAAGAAATAGTGAGAAGAAGAGAGTGAAACAGCTCTATAGATTACAAGTAGATAAATCTTAATCCACCATAAGAAGTTGTAATGTAAAAATTTGATACGAACTCTTTGTAAGATTGTTTGGTTTGGTTTCCCATTACCCTTGTTGTTCTTGTTTCTCTTCTTCCTTGTTCCTCAAGTTTTCTATTCATATGAAGACTTCTTTTCAATTACCTAGCTTGATATTTAGTATCCTTGGAACATTGGAGGTGGTGGTGATGAGTATCTGTGACCGATGAACTGTGGTATGACGAATTCGTCACTGGAAGATGGTTCTGGTGCCTCCGGTACTTCTTTCTTATCTTCTACCGGAGGTGGTTCTGGTGCCTCCGGTACCTCTTTCTTTTCTTCTACCGGAGGTGGTTCTGGTGCCTCCGGTACTTCTTTCTTATCTTCTACCGGAGGTGGTTTTGGTGCCTCCGGTACCTCTTTCTTTTCTTCTACCGGAGATGGTTCTGGTGCCTCCAGTGCCTCCGGTGACTCTTTCTTTTCTTCCACCGGAGATGGTTCTGGTGCCTCCGGTACCTCTTTCTTTTCTTCTACCGGAGGTGGTTCTGGTGCCTCCGGTACTTCTTTCTTATCTTCTACCGGAGGTGGTTTTGGTGCCTCCGGTACCTCTTTCTTTTCTTCTACCGGAGATGGTTCTGGTGCCTCCAGTGCCTCCGGTGACTCTTTCTTTTCTTCCACCGGAGATGGTTCTGGTGCCTCCGGTACCTCTTTCTTTTCTTCTACCGGAGGTGGTTCTGGTGCCTCCGGTACTTCTTTCTTATCTTCTACCGGAGGTGGTTTTGGTGCCTCCGGTACCTCTTTCTTTTCTTCTACCCGAGATGGTTCTGGTGCTTCCAGTGCTTCCGGTGACTCTTTCTTTTCTTCCACCGGAGATGGTTCTGGTGCCTCCGGTACCTCTTTCTTTTCTTCTACCGGAGATGGTTCTAGTGCCTCCAGTGCATCCGGTGACTCTTTCTTTTCTTCTATCGGAGTTGGCGATGGTAATGGTTTGACTGGTGGATGAACTGGAGGAGGAGAGTGGACAGGTGGCGGCGGTGAGTAGACTGGTGCCGGTGGTGGTGGTGATTTAACCGGAGGAGGTGGTGGTGATTTAACCGGAGGAGGTGGTGGTGAGTGAACAGGTGGCGGTGGTGAACGGACTGGTGGTGGTGGTGAGTGAACGGGTGGTGGTGGTGAGCGGACTGGTGGCGGTGGTGAGTGAATTGGTGGTGGTGGTGGTGGTGGTGAAAAGACGGGCGGTGGAGGAGAGTGAACTGGTGGTGGTGGTGGAGGAGAAAAGACCGGTGGAGGCGGAGAATGGACCGGTGGTGGTGGAGAGTGAACTGGTGGAGGGGGAGAGTGGACTGGTGGAGGAGGAGAGTGAACCGGTGGTGGTGGGGAGTGGACCAGTGGTGGTGGTGAATGAACAGGTGGAGGAGGGCTACGCGTTCTCGTCACTGGAGACTGATCAGAAGGATCATCCTCTTTCGGTGACTCTTTCGGTGATTCTGGTACGTGAACCGGAGATGGTTTGTGAACCGACGGAGTTGGAACTGGCGATGGTTTCTCAACCGGTGATGGTTTGTGAACCGACGGAGTTGGAACTGGAGATGTTTTATGAACTGGCGATGGTTTGGATGGAGTAGAGGAACCACCTCCACCACCACCAGCACACTTGTCCTTGGTACAATCTACCGGACGGTTCATCACGAGCGCACATTCATGTGCGGACCGTTGGTTAGGTCGAGAACGCAAGCAATTGCGTGCATCATCCAATGCAACCTCTTTGTTACCATCACCCGGAACACATGAACCATCTTGTCCATTAAAGTAATTGTTGGAGTAAGCAAAGTTGATCAACTTAGGCAAGCCACAAATGTTATCTGGCACAAGTCCTGTGAGTTTATTGCCAGAGATATCAAATTCTTCCAAACTCTTTAACCCAACAAAGCTAGTTGGAAGACGACCAACGAACGAGTTCCTGCTTGCATCAAAAACAGTTACATTCGATAACTTGCCAATTTCAGATGGGAAACAACCTCCCAACTCGTTGCCTCTAAAGACAATCTCGTTAAGATTCTTCATGTTTCCAATACTCTTAGGGATACATCCAGTGAATCTATTGTTAGCAAAAGTCACAACCGACGCAGGAGACTCTCCTAGAGATTCAGGAATCTCAGAGGAGAATCTATTGTTGTTTAAGAAAATGGCATCAAGTTGTTTCCTGAAAAGCTCAGGAGGGACTTTGCCTTCAAAATCATTGAACCTAAGGTCAATGAATTTGACATCAGGCCAAGAGAGAACGACATCAGGGAAAGGTCCAACGAAACGGTTGTTACTAATATCGAACTCGTGCATCAGCTTCAACTTCTCAAGGCTTTTAGGTATGATCCCGCAAAATCGGTTTGAATTCAAATGGAACATAGCAACATCTGTTAAAAAACCAAGCTCAGCAGGCAAATGTCCTGCGATATCTGCACCATTGAGGTCAACACCAGCTACAACTGTGATCTTTTCATCATCCTTCTCTATGCGTTGTTTCTTAAGCACTAAGGTTATACAAGATCAAGCAATGGCAATGCAGACAACTTTACATAACACAACTTTGGTCTGCACTCTAGAGATTTTGATAGGGTGATTAGGTAATTGGGTGGGGGATTTTGTAATTACTAATTAGGTTAAACCTCTTTGGTTGTAAAGATAAAAATCCATCATCTTCAAAGATTTGACCTTTTAGAGCGACCTCTGTTTTTTTGTTTGGGGTCAAGAAATAATTTTGGACCATTATCTCACGAAATGTTGCTTATACATAAATCCAATATATAATCAAATATATTTTAAGAAAAATGGTAACTGTATACGATAAGAAAATATTCACAATTTTAAGGAAAATTAAATATAACTAAAAGAAATTCTTTAGTTAGAAATAGATAATGGAAGAAACAAATAAATGGAAGATTTGTTATAATGATATTATAAATAGTCAACCAAATATTTATTAAAATAAGTTTTGGGCCAAGGCCGATTTGTCATTGGGCCCAAGCATTTTGTGACCCATGGGTCGGCTCAAAGAGAAGCCGAACGGGTTTCGGAGCTCTGTGGCAGTGTATCGGATTCTGTGTCTTTAAGCTCTCTCTCCTCCGTGATCAATTTCGGTTCGCTCCGGTTTCAATGGCTGATCTTGATGCTCCTCAGAGTAAGTCGAGAGACCTCGACAAGCTTCTTCTCCGGCCTGGAAATCTCGTCGGCCCTGACTTTTGTCCCGGAATCGAAGTAAACACCATTCTTTCTTCTTTTTCATATCTATCGATTCTTGGGTTGTTCTGTAATTCTGAATTGTCTCTGGGATTTTTGGAAATTCCAAATTTTCTATTCAGCTGAGAGATGACATACGGGAATATGTCAGAATCTTGGTGGTTGGTGCGGGTGGATTGGGCTGTGAACTCCTCAAGGACTTGGCTCTGTCGGGGTTTCGTAATCTAGATGTGATTGATATGGACCGTATCGAGGTCACTAATCTCAATCGGCAGTTCCTCTTCAGGTAACTTCTCCTTCTTTTGTCTATTTGGGCTCTTCTCTGTGGTTTCCGCATTGCTCTTAGTCTTGTAATAGCTTTAAGAAATTCCCGAAAGTGAAATTTTTTTACTTCTGTGCAAGTCTCTTGTGTGTAATATCTCAGTAAGATTTCTGAAAAATTATTAGTCATTCATCTCTGTGGTAAAGGATGATAGTTGCACGATTGTTTGGTTAATTTTGTTGGATCTTGTTTAGACTTGAAGACGTTGGAAAGCCTAAGGCAGAGGTAGCAGCAAAACGTGTCATGGAGAGAGTGAGCGGAGTGGAGATTGTGCCGCATTTTTCACGTATAGAAGATAAAGAGATTGAATTTTATAACGACTTTAGCATCATTGCCCTTGGTCTTGATTCTATTGAAGCTCGGAGATACATCAACGGGGTAGCTTGTGGGTTTCTTGGTACAAAGATCTTTTAACTTTTAAATAGTTAACTAAATTACTGTTTTCTATATCTCAGCATCTTAAGTTGTCAGTCTTTGTGATAATTTCTGTCTGATCACGTGATTATGAAATGCAGAGTATAATGAAGATGATACTCCGAGAAGAGAAACAATCAAGCCAATGGTAGATGGGGGAACCGAAGGTTTCAAGGGCCATGCTAGAGTTATTATGCCTGGAGTTACACCCTGTTTTGAGTGCACAATTTGGCTTTTCCCACCTCAAGTGAAGTTTCCTTTATGCACTCTTGCGGAAACC
>JAKUCM010005318.1:0-26560 GCA_023374145.1 Lepidium sativum | reverse complement strand
GTTTTTTGGGACATGCGGGGTTCTATAGACGCTTCATTAAGGACTTTTCGAAGACAACTAGACCTCTAACCCGTCTCCTCTGTAAGGAAACAGAGTTCATCTTTGATGAAGATTGTCTTAAAGCTTTTCTAGAGCTTAAAGAAGCCTTAGTGACAACACCTATTGTTCAAGCACCATATTGGGGTCTCCTTTTTGAGATAATGTGTGATGCTAGAGATTATGCTGTTGGAGCAGTCCTGGGACAAAGGAAGGATAATAAGCTCAATGTTATATACTACGCTAGCAAAACACTAGATGAGGCACAAGTGAAGTATGCCACAATAGAGAAATAATTACTTGTCGTGGTGTTTGCCTTTGAGAAGATCAGGTCTTATTTGGTTGGGTCGAAAGTCATAGTATATACAGATCATGCAGCTCTGAGGTACTTAATGAAGAAGAAGGATGCTAAGCCTAGATTGCTTATGTGGATTTTACTGTTGCAAGAATTTGATATGGAAATGGTAGACAAGCCTGGGGTAGAAAACAGTGTTGCGGATCATCTATCTAGGATTCATGTTAAAGGGTCACTACCAATTGGCGACGATATGCCAGAAGAACATCTTTTGAGCTTCTCTATCAGACACTCGACCATGTCACTCGACCACCATAAGGGTCGAGCGTCCGCTCACTAGTAGGATAGGATGTTTTCGGTTGGTTCGAAACTTGTTGGGACTTGCTTGCCATGGTATGCCGATCTGGTGAAATTCTTGGTAGGAGGGGAACTACCTAAGATTTTGAACTCCTACCAAAGAAAGAATTCGTCAGGGATGTCAAGCAGTATTTCTGGGATGAACCGTATCTCTACAAGAAAAGATCTGATAGGCTTTTCAGGAAGTGTGTATCAGAGGAGGAAGTTAAAGGAATATTGGAACATTGTCATGGATCTGCATATGGCAGTCACTTTGCAACATTCAAGACAGCACAGAAGATTCTTCAATCCGGTTTATGGTGGCCATCCATCTTTAGAGACTGCCAAAAGTTTATATCTAAATGTGACCCTTGTCAAAGAATGGGTAGTATAGGCAAGAGGAATGAGATGCCTCAGAATCCTATCTTGGAGATAGAAGTGTTTGACTGTTGGGGAATTGATTTCATGGGACCTTTGGAACCCACCATCTTTGGGGAACATGTACATTCTGGTTACTGTGGATTATGTTTCTAAGTGGGTGGAAGTCTTTGCATGCCCCATAAATGATGCAAAGATGATGCTGAAGTTATTCAAGCACATCATATTTCCCAAATTTGGAGTGCCAAGAGTAGCGATTAGTGATGGAGGATCCCATTTCATCAACAAAGTTTTTGAGAGCTTTCTCAAGAAACATGGGTTAGACACAAGGTGGCAACTCCATATCATCCCCAAACCAGTGGGCAGGTTAAAGTGTCCAATAGACTGATCAAGTCTATTCTGATGAAGGTAGTTGGGGATATCTAAGCGTGATTGGGCCACCAGATTGGACGATACTCTTTGGGCCTATAGGACGGCTTTTAAGACGCCTATTGGGAGAACGCCTTTTCATATACTCTATGAGAAATCATGCCATTTGCCGGTTGAGTTCGAGTATAAGTCGATTTGGGCCACTAAGCTTCTGAATTTGGATTTCAAGACTGCCCAAGAACAGAGGCAAACGGATTTGCATGAACTAGAGGAGATTCGACTTGAGGCATATGACAGTTCTAAGGCATATAAGGATCGTACCAAGGCAGCTCATGACAAGAAGATTCAGTCAAAGACAATAACAGCCGGTGATCACGTGCTCCTCTATTTAACTGTAGGCTCAAGGTGTTTTCTGGTAAAATTAGATCAAAGTGGTTTAGTCCGTTTAAGGTACTACACGTTCTGCCCTATGGAGCTGTTACCTTGACAAACAACAAAGGAGAAAAGTTTATAGTGAATGGCCACAAAGTTAAGCCATACTTGGCTGACTGCATGATTCCCGAGGGAACTTCGGTTCTTCTCGATGAGCCACCTCTTCTCCAATGAATATGAGGGAGTCAAGCTCGAGACTATAAACGAGCGCAGTTGGGAGGCAATCCCAACAGTATCTTTTGTACATACATTTTGTTTTGCATTTACATTAAGTATATTCAATTTCTTTTTGGTAATCTTATAAATTTGATATTTAAATTGCATTTATTTCATCTTGCATGCATTTGGAAGGATTTTTGTACGTTTTGCGGGATGGTGGGACCCAGATAGGACAGGTGGAACCCGAACCGACATGATGGGACAATGCTCGACCAACCTCTGGTTGAGGGGTCCCACTCGACCGTCGGTTGTCATGTGGCAGACTGACACTTGACCAAGTCTGGTCAAGCGTGAAGCTCGAGTTTCCCACTCCCTTGTCAAGTCTTAGGTCTGTGCACCTATACCTCCCAAAAGCTTCAAAAGGGGAGACATTCACTACCAAAAAAGAGGAAAATGTGGTCAAATCTATCTTTAATACAATATATTTTATATTAAATTTGAAAAGATTTGATTTTATCCTAATTTGAATTTTGAATTTGAAAATATTTGAAAAGATTCCCCTCTTATCTTTAGCTCCCTATATAAAGAGGAAGACCATCTCCCTTTTCATTCACACCAATTCTCATTCTCTCACTAAACTCTCTCTCTCTAGTTTTCCTCTCTTTTGCAGAAACTTTCTTGTGAGCCGAGTGAAGAAGGTCTCAAAGGCTTCTTCTTTCCAAGCGCTGATCATTCTGCCACACAGAAGCAACGCTCGACCACACTTCGATCGAGCGTCAACCTCGAGCGTCTGAATCCTCCTCTTTTTCTAGCGAATCGCCACCATGTCTGACCGAAAAGCAAACCATGCAAACCTCCTCCAACTTGGGGCTAAAAACAACGCAAGGTTCAGAAGCCAACCTCACCAATGAGAGTCTTCCAGGAGCAGACCCAAACCTGACAAGAAGGAAAGAAGAAGGTTGGTGATCCGATCAGCTAGTGAGTCAGAGGAGGAGCTAATGTGTGATGGATGAGGATGATCCTGTATTGGAACATGCGGAGGATGCTGAGGACGACATCGAAGCAGATCTCGTGGAAGAGACACTCCTTTCTGCTTTAGTCAATCAATGCGGAGGTACCTTTCTTCGCTTAGTAGTAGTAGCACTACTCTTGCTATAGGGGTTATTTATAGGCTGGTAGCTCCAATTACATGAAGCTGGATATGGGGACCAAGAAGCTGAGGAGGCAATGGAGATCATTCTGGCTGGGATGAGAGAAAAAGAGCTGAAGAAGAAACAAAACACGGAAAGGGCTATGAACAATCTGTGAATAATGGATTTTATGGGAACCCGCTATCCATGCAAGGAGGCATTAACTACTATGGGGTTGACTCGGGATGTGGATTTGATGGTGCAGAATTGTGGGCTGTCTACGTTTGTCTCTAGCCCAGAGTGGGCTTACATGGAGGAAACCGTCCAATTCCTCGCCACATTCCAGATCGTTCTCAATGACGCGGATACTGTGGGTTTTCAAGAGAAGCAAGGTAGCGGCTATCTCATATTCACAATCAGGAGACAAGATTACCAGTTTACTTTCAGATCACTCTGAGACTTGTTCCGATTCCCAAGAGTCGAATCAGAGAATTATGAGCCGGATTTTGACAAAGCCGAATTGGAGGCTCTATGGCGCACCATAGCTTCAACAAGGAGCCGGTTTTCATCATCACGATCAAAAGCCTCTCTAATTCGAAACCCAACTCTGAGGTATTTTTGAATGATCTTTGCAAATACCTTTTTCTCTCGTTTTACCACAAGAACTATCAACATTGGGGAGATGGAGATGTTGGTGACTGCGTTAAAGGATATTGTGGGAAAAAGGAGTGACGGTTCCCCCATTGTTGGAGATAGAAACAAGGTCGGCTTAACCATCCAGTTTGCTAATCAGCTTGTCACATATCGAGATTGGGAAAGGGATAACAGGTCTGGTGGATGTGAGGGCAAAATCACCGTCAGGTGTCTCGTGACTTGCATTCCGGAAAGGTGTGGAGTACCCATCAATGAGGAAGAGTGGGTAGAACCTCGATACATGGATATCAATCATTTGAGGAGGTGTCTGTTCTTATCCACTGAAATGGTGCAAGGTAAGCATGTTTATTCGTTCCATCATCTACTTAGGCCAAATGCTTTTCTTCTTTTGCGCAACAGAGAGCTCACATCGATAAGAATGGTGCAGAATGCGAATTTTAACCCACAATTGGAAGCCTTGTATGATCCCCAATGGTCCTCCACCACCTTCATCACCTACAAACAGTGACAAGATAGATCCCGAGGCATACTGCTTTGAAGAATTCACTTTGCCACCACGACAAGGAGCTCCAATGAAAGAAGTCCATAAGCATATTGGCCTACTGCAGAAGATGAAGAAGTGGCTCATGAAGAAGGTCAAGAAGCTGGTTGCTAGTGATGAGGCTAGGAGAAGAGATAATGAGGAGCTGAACAGAAGGATAATAGATTTGGAAAGGGATAGAGGTCAATCATCAGGGCCAGTTTGTCCAAGGTGTGAATCTGTATCTATGGATCATGAAAGGGAACAATAACCAACACCAGCGAGGCACTCCTCTGCAAACGTAACATCATTTTCATACAGGAGGCCACTCGCAACTGGAGCTGCAAGCTCAAGCAAGGCGCTCGAGCAACACCAAATCGAGCGTTAGCCAGAACACTCGACCGGCATGCTCGACCGTGGGAAGCCCGAGCGTTGCCAGGAGAGTTGAGGTTACACGCTCGAGGCTATGCACGCGACGACAGCCCACTACTAGAACCTTTGAGAGGTACAAAACTCCTTTTCTTCATTGTATATACAATTGCATATTTTCTTTTGACTTGCTGGTCTAGATCCTCTTTCGAGCTTTTATACACACAAGAGACTGTGTGATTTAAGTTTGGGGGAGGTTTCTAGAGGATATTTGACTTTGTTTTCCTGTGATTCTTAGCTTTGATTTTCCGCATTTCATCATCTGCATATCATTTAAGGCATAGAAAGACTAAAAATATTTTTAATAAGCATATTTTTTCATTTGCATATCATTTAAGGCATATAACACCTATAAAAATTTGAAAAACCATGAAAAAGCATCAGTAAAAAACAGAGTGTTCATGTAGCTGCATTGCATTCATATAAGATTGAGTCTAGAGTTTTGGGAATCATCTTGCGAATGATAGACAGTCTTGCTAAGTTGATTGGCTAATAACCATAGTGAACTCTTGGACTTGTGTTCTTCCCTCTTGAACACTGATTGGTATATTGTTGGCTTTAGAAACTGGTGCTTATGTTGTGCCTCAAAAAAGACCAGATTTGTTTCCCCATAATCGGATTTAATTTTTTCCAAATTAGAGGTTTGAGATGCATTGCATAAGATCCTTCCTTAGGTTCAGCTAACTAAGTAGAAAGAAAAGCATATAAACAAAAATATATAGAATCATCCTTCTTACAACTCAGCTCGCATAATTTGGTCTAAGATGAACGGGGACTGTGCGTAAACCCGTACTTTCTTATGTTCATTGATAAAACCATTCTGAGGTTGCCTAAGATGAATCAGGATTGTGCGTAAACCCGTACTTTTTCATGTTCATTGATAAAGCTGATGCCTAAGGTGAACCAAGACTGTGCGTAAACCCGTACTTTTTCGTGTTCATTGATAAAGCTGGAGCAAATAAGTATGAGTACGAGCAAAAGTATGAGTTGAAATAAGAAGTGATTTAAATGCTGAATTTGGGGAGGCCTTGATGCAAGTTGATTGTAGTTTTTACAATGGAATAGGGGTTCACATGTGGATTACAGTTTTCAGTTTGATAAGTTGTTTGTTTGAGGTGAGATGTTCATATAGTCAGCAACCTATCTTCCTTCTTAGTTATATACATTTTCTTGGGGGAGTTGATGTGTCTACATTTTAGTATATTTTAAGGACATTATCTACCACATTTTGCATTCATATTTGTAGTATTATCATCGTTTTAGGGCCTTTTAAGTTTATTAGGCGTATTTGGTATTGGGCATTGCATACATTGCATAAGGGTGGATTTTAGGTACTTCAAGAGCTTATTATGGAGTATTTTGGACTACAAGAAGACTCGTGGGTGAATAAATCGGCCTAGAGTTGAAGTTCAAGACGTGATATAGAAGATTTGGCATATCTCACTGACGCTCGACCAACACGCTCGACCATCACTTGCTCGAGCAATTTTTCGCCCACAAAAATGTTGACTTTATTCAGAGTTAACTTTTTAGGGTTTTTTGTAAAAAGGAGTATAAATAACCCCTTAATGTAATTAGGCAAAAGGACCCACGTTTCAGCGTTCTCTTAATCAAGAAGACTTTTCTACTTTTCTCTTGTAATTTTTCTTGTTTGAATCTTAGATCCTTGTTGATCTTTTGATTATTTGATTTTGTGTCTTTAATCATTGTTGTTCATCTCTTCTTGATCTATCTTTTGATGCTAATGATTTATAATTCTATGTTTATATTCTTCATCATGAATTTTGAGTAGATCCATTAGGTTTCTTGAGGAGATGGTGAAAATAGGGTAGAATTAGGAATTTCCAGACTTGTTTAGGGTTTATTAGGCTTAGATCTCTTCAGTTTAAGTGTGCTTAATGCTTATTTCTCTTTGATCAATTGAAATCTAATGGTTTGGTGTTTCCCACCTACAAGGTGCTTGTGTAAATGCTTAAAAGAGCTTAAGTTGAGATAACCTCTTCTACCTCAAGAGATTGATTGATGAGTCCCGACATATCGGGACGCATGCGGACCACGGGACAGACGAGGGACCAAGTTGCGGAATCACCACTAGATCCAACATGGCTGCCTGGAACATACAGATCAAGTGCAATAAGTACGCTGCCGAGTTCCTAGAGTCGTATAACCCGCGATTCATGTTCATCCGCCAAACCCTTCCATGACCGTGTGACACATCAATTTTTGGTATCAGAGCCGAAGTTTGCGTGTGACACATCAATTTTCCCAACCATCTGTACTCTTTTTCCTTTTCATGTTTCAGTGTGTTCAAAGTTTGCGTCTTTCTTCTTCTTCTTTTTCGTCTTAGTCTTTGTAAAAGTCTTTTCCTTTGTGTCTTTGTTTCTGTTTTATGCTTGAAAAGCTGAAATCTTGCTTCGGTTTTCTTTTCGATAGCTTTGAAACACATCCGATTGGCTTTTCATTCGGTTTTTCTCCAAAAGATTCAAACTTTGTTTCTTCATGTTCTTCTTGTTCTTGCTTGATTTTCCTTTTGTTATCTTATTTTCTTTGGCTAGATCGTAAAAGTGATTGCTTTTTGAGTCTAAACGCGTTCTGTGGTAGCCATGAAAACCACGTGTCCCTTCACGAGCTTGCGACTTCGTACTCTTTGTCGCCTAGCTCGGTCGTTGGCGACTTCCTTTTTCTCTCTCCAATCATTGACTGTTTTCTCTTTCCAATCATTGACTACTTTGTTCTCTCTCCAATCATTGACCGTTTTCTCTTTCCAATCATTGACTGATTTTTTCTCTCCAATCATTAGCTGTCATCATTTCAAACAAATTCTATCTTATTTGTTAGCTCTCACCACGTGCGATTTCTTTGTACAGGTGGATGTGCAAGCCGACGGTACGATGATCAGCCGAGATCCGCGACCCTTACAACTACCGCCCCAAATCTGTACGGCCTCGACCAGGTTCCGTACACCGCCGGCCGTACCTTTTCTCTCTGGTGATCCTCCGGTTGAGCTATCTCTCTGGCAACCATCACCCGCCGTTTGTACATTTTCCAGTACACCGGAATCCGTACGCCGCCGTCCGTACAATGGCGGGTCAAGATCCACTCATGGTTCCGCCTCCTCCACCAGAACTCGGAGCCGTCCTCATGCAAATTCAAGCACAATTGGGACAGATTGACGAGTGGCTCAATCGCCTCAAGATTGCTCGGCCAGCCGCCCCACGAGTGCCACCGTACCGCGAGCCGAGGATTCCGCCTCCTCCCGGACAACAACCCAACCAAGGCCAAGTGGAGGATTACTCCACCGAAGAGGATCCAGACTATCCGAGACGGAGACAACCACGCCGAGACGAACACTGAACCATGGGTCCCAATCAAGTCGGACCCTTTCATAAGCTCACCGTGCCCACCTTTGCCGGAAGACTTGACCTAGAAGCCTACTTACAATGGGAAGGTCACATGGAAAAAGTATTCTTGTGTTACACCTACTCGGATCAACGCCAAGTCACCTTTGCCGCAACCCAACTCACGGATCAGGCCCTCACTTGGTGGGACCGAGACGTTAACGATCGAAGGAGGAACTACGAACGTCCCGTTCCCAATTGGACTGCCATGAAGGCTCTAATGAGGGGTCGTTATATCCCTCTATATTATAGCCGTGACTTACAAAGGCGGTTTAGATGACTCACCCAAGGAACTAAAAGTGTTGAAGAGTATTTTGAAAAATTTGAGCATTTAAGGAACCGGCTGCAACTTGAAGAAACGAAGAGACTCTAATGGCTCAATTTCTAGATGGCATGAACGAAAGGCTTACTAGGAAAGTCGAGCGTCAAACCTACAATGGCTTTGAGGAGATGTTGCACTTCGCCATCCAAGTGGAACAACAAATTAAGAGGAAAAATGCTAGCACCACTCGGTCCCGAGGCAGGGGACTTCCGGGTTGGACTCCGAACGTGTCTTCATCACAAGGAGCTAGCCGTGGACCCGAGAAGCCCAAAGCCGTTCACATCGATCCCCGATTCAAGCCACGCAAGCCTAGTATCAATCTACGACCCGAGTCGCGCCTTCAACCCACCGATGCGAGAACTAGGGATATCGAGTGCTTCAAGTGCGGAGGACGAGGTCACTATGCTCGTGTCTACCCAAACCAGCGGAACATGACCCTCACAGCTACCGCGAATTACAAATCCCAAGATGAGGCCGACGACCCGCAAGAACCTTCCAGAGAAACCGAGGTCGAGGAAACCATTGCCGAGCCGTAGGTTGGAGAACTTCTCATGATACGCCAAGTGCTCAGTGTCAACCCAGCACCAGAGGATTCCAATCAACGTGACAGCATCTTCCACACTCGATGCATGGTAAGCGGTAAGGTGTGTGGCTTGATCATTGATGGGGGCTCATGTACCAATGTCGCGAGCTCCTACATGGTCAAGAAACTCTCTCTTAGGACAACACCCCACCCAAAACCTTATAGACATAAGTGGATGAACAATAAATCAATGATTAATGTATCCAAATAAGTTTCGGTTACATTAAATGTGGGGCCATATAAGGACCAAGTCCTATGTGATGTAGTGCCGATGCAAGCCAGCCACCTTTTGTTGGGTTGACCTTGTCAATTTGACAAGAAAACATCCCACTATGGCCACACGAACCAATATCACTTCATTCACAATAATAAACGACTGTGCCTTAAGCCGTTAACACCTTCAAAAGTTAATGAGTTGCAACCAAACATGACTAAGGATCCGGACACTAAAACAAACCTTTTGATTAATGTTGGGGATGTTAGGAGATCACTTAGTGACTCCTCTTGTCATGTTTTGCTGATGGTCTTTAAAGAATTGTTGTCTATAGCTAGTGAACATGCACCCATTCCGGAAGCCATCAATGAACTCATAAGCCGATTTCAAGACGTCTTTCCCGAAGAGTTACCTCACGGCTTACCTCCTATCCGAGGGATCGAGCACCAGATTGACCTCATCCCGGGAGCCCAACTTTCATACCGAGCTGCTTATAGAGTCAATCCAACCGAGGCCAAAGAGTTGGAAAGACAAGTTGGAGACCTCATGAAGCAAGGCTATGTGCGTGAAAGCCTCAGCCCTTGTGCCGTACCAGTTCTTTTAGTGCCCAAGAAAGATGGATCGTGGCGTATGTGTGTGGATTGTCGAGCTGTCAATAACATTACCGTGAAGTATAGGCATCCTATTCCGAAGCTGGACGATATGCTAGATGAACTTGATGGAGCAACTATCTTCACAAAAATCGACCTCAAGAGCGGATATCACCACGTGAGAATGAAAGAAGGTGATGAGTGGAAGACAGCCTTCAAAACCAAGCAAGGCCTCTATGAGTGGCTCGTCATGCCTTTTAGTCTATCCAACGCCCCATCCACCTTCATGCGCTTAATGAACCACGTACTCCGACCCTTTATCAATAAGTTTGTTGTGGTTTATTTTGATGATATCCTTATCTATAGTCGTGACCTTGAAAATCATTTGTTGCATCTTCATGCGGTTTTGACAACACTTTGAGAATAAAAACTTTATGCTAACTTCAAGAAGTGTGTCTTTGGTACTAATGAACTTGTGTTCCTAGGATTTGTTGTGAGTGCGCAGGGTTTACGAGTGGATCAAGAAAAGATAAGAGGTATTGAGGAGTGGCCCACACCAACAACCGTGAGCCAAGTGAGGACCTTCCACGGCCTAACAAGTTTTTTCCGACGGTTTGTCAAAGACTTTAGTACCGTGGCCGCACCTCTTACAGCTATCACCAAGAAGAGCGAGGAGTTAACATGGGGACCAGCCCAAGAAACTTCCTTCCGGGAACTTAAGAGAAGACTGACCCAAGCCCGACTCCTCGTTTTACCTAACTTCGAGAAAAACTTCGAGGTGGAGTGCGATGTATCCGACATCGGGATTGGAGCGGTCTTGACCCAAGGAGGCAAACCCGTGGCCTATTTTAATTAAAAATTGCATGGCCCTACCTTGAACTATCTAACCTATGACAAGGAGCTTTATGCCTTGGTTCGGGCCATGGAGACGTGGCAACATTACCTTCTACCTCAAGAGTTTGTGATTCATACGGACTACGAGACCTTAAAACATCTCCGCGACCAGACTAATCTCAAGAACCGGCACGCCAAATGGCTAGAGTTCATTGAGGCATTTCCTTACGTCATCAAATACAAGAAGGGCAAAGAGAATATAGTGGCCGACACTCTACTAAGGAGGCATGCTTGGATCACCACAATGGAAGCAAGAGTTCTGGGCTTTGAAGGAATCAAAGGGATCTACGAGTTAAACCCTGAGTTTGGAGCAAGCTATAGGGACCACGGAAAGAGAGTATGCTCTCAATTCTATCTTGCTGATGGTTTTCTTTTCCGTGATCGCAGGTTATGTATACCCGTCGGCGCGATTCGAACACTCTTATTAGAAGAAGCCCATGGAGGCGGCTTAACCGGTCATTTCAGACTCACTAAGACTCTAGAAGTCCTTAAGGAACATTTCTACTGGCCCAAGATGAACTGTATGGCAGACAAATTTGTAGGACACTGTATCACTTGCCGAACTGCCAAATCCACACCGTGGCCCCACGGGTTATATAAGCCTTTACCGATTCCGAATGGACCTTAGGTTGATTTGTCAATGGATTTTGTGCTTGGATTGCCTAATTGTTATCGCAAGGATGCTATTTATGTGATTGTTGACAGGTTCTCAAAGATGGCACACTTCATACCATGCAACAAGCTTACGGATGCCACGGCCATAGCCAACCTCTTTTTCCTAGAAGTGGTGAGGTTGCACGGACTGCCCCGCAATATAGTACTTGACCGCGACCCGAAGTTTCTTGGGCATTTTTGGCGAACCCTATAGAGGAAGATAAGGACTAAGCTGTTGTACTCGACCGCGTGCCACCCACTGACCGATGGCCAGACGGAGATCGTGAACCGAACCGTTGGAGCCCTGATTTGAACCACCGTCACGAGCAACCAAGGGACTTGGCTCGAGTTACTTCCTTTTATGGAATTCGCATACAATCAGCTGTTTCACTATGCTACCAAGAAATCCCCCATTAAAGTGGCATATGGTTTCAGACCCCTAATGCTTATGGACCTACTACCTATACCATCAAAAGAAATAGAATGCCAAGATGGAAAAACAAAAGCCGAGCTGATCAAAATATTACATGCCGAAGTCCGAGAAAATTTGGAAAGGCGAACCGAATAGTACGTCCACAAAGCCAACAAGCACCGCAAGGCGATGATCTTTAAACCCGGTGATTGGGGTTTGGCTACACTTAAGACCAGAACGTTTTCCCCAGCATCGAAAGGACAAGCTCAGCCCGAGGGGAGACAGACCTTTTTAAGTCATCGAGAGGATCAACGACAACGCCTACCGCCTCAAACTCCCTGGTACGTATCGGACCTCGACCTCTTTCAATGTGCCTGACTTAGTGCCGTTTGATGTAGGTGATAACTACGAAGTTCTGAGGTCAGAACCTTCTCAAGAGAGAGGGGATGACGAGTTCCGACCTATCAGGACGCATGCGGACCATGGGACAGATGAGGGATTTAGTTGCAGAACACAAAACGTGACCCAAACACTGATCATCGACCCAATGATCACCACTATATCCAAGACGGCTGCCCGGAACATACAGATCAAGTGCAATAAGTACGCTGCCAAGTTCCTAGAGTCGTATGACCCGAAGGAGGTTATCCGAACGGTCTTCACCATCACTAGGTGAAGACCCTAAGCCGTTAAGGAAGCTAGATACTCTTTTTCCTCACCTTGGTTTTGTCCCAAGTGGTTTCCCAAGGGAGGTTTTAATGAGGCCAAAGCACTTAGCGCATGGCCGCGCACCTCCGAGTGACGTTGCCATCTCTATCCCCTTTCATTTTATAGCTGTTAGTCTTTGTCTGGAACATTATCCTTTGACCCGCGTTTTGTTCTTTGACCCACGTATTTAGGGTTTTTAACTTTACCTATAAAACGACCTCTTATGCGTTTGTAAAGAGGTTAGCCTCATTTTTATAAAAATCAAGTTTCTTTCTTCTCTTTGCGTGAGACTCATTTAGAAAACCTTAGACGACGTCGAACCGCGCTCACAGCGGCTAAGCCAGACCATATCGTGAGTACAGACATCACTCACGTGTTGTCTATCGATCCACCTTTCCCTCTTTTCCATTTCGATTCGCAACAACCACTTCCATTTCGCAACAACCCACCTTACCCTTCCATTTCGGTTTGCGACTTAACCGAACCTTTTTCGATATCGTTCTGTTCTTCGTGACTTTCCCGACCATTCGTACCCTTTCCGACATCATGTTCATCCATCTAACCCCTCCATGACCGTGTGATGCATCATTGATTGTCTAGGGTGTTATTAGGATTTGTTAGGTCTGTGTTTAATGCCTCTTAAGCCACTAATCGTTGGTGAGAATCAAGTATGGTTGTGGTTTAAGAGAGCTCTCATTGCATGAGAATGAATGTGATTGATGTGATTCCTTGCTTAGAGGTTATCTAAATAGGTTGATAAACAAGCCTAGAACCCCTAGGGATGCTTTGATCATTGATCCCTAACCTCAAGAACCCATCTTCTTCCTTAATTTTATGCTCAGTTTGTGCTATGTTTTTAAATTAATACTCTGTTTAGTTTCTGTTCTGTTTTTGCACGTTACTCTATTTTATGCTCTGTTTTTGTCCCCTGTTTTTGCTCTATTTCCGTACTTTGTTTTACTCTGTTTTTATGCTCTGTTTTGATACTCTGTATTAGTGCTCTGTTTTCGTCGAGTTTAATTTGCACCAAAACACTTATCTTAATCATGATTGGCTTGGATTAGGTTGAGTAGATTGTATTCCGATTGCTAGTTGCTTGCCCAGTTGTATTGACACCTTACTGTACTACATTGATTGAACATAACAATAGGTTTATTTGATAGTCAAAATGCTATTATCACCTTTCCGCGACCCGAGAGTTCCACCACCTCCGGCCAACAGCATGACCAAGGACAAGTCGAGGATTACTCGTCCGAGGAAGACCCAAAATATCCAAGGCGGAGACATCCACGCCGAGATGACAATCGACCCATGGGCCCCAATCAAACCGGACCATCTTACAAGCTCACTGTTCCCACCTTCGCCGGAAAGGTAGATCTGAAGGCCTACTTACAATGGGAATGGCGTATGGACAAGGTGTTCTCTTGCTACAGCTACCCGGATCAACGCTAAGTCACTTTCGCCACCGCCCAACTCACGAATCATGCTCTTATGTGGTGGGACTGAGACGTGAATGACCGAAGGAGGAATTATGAGCGACCCGTGCCCACTTGGAATGTCATGAAGTCCTTGATGAGGCATCGGTTCATTCCTCAATATTATAGCAGGGATCTTAAAAGACGGTTTAGAAGGCTCACACAAGGAACTAAGAGTGTTGAAGAGTATTTTGAAGAGTTTGCGCACCTAAGGAACCGGTTGAAAGTCAAAAAAACCGAGGAAGCTTTAATGGCCCTGTTCTTGGACGGTATGAATGAGAGGATCACAAGGAAGGTCGAACACCAAACATACCACAGTTTTGAAGAAATTTTGCATTTGGCCGTCCAAGTGGAACACCAAATCAAGTGGAAGAACGCTAACACCATTCGGACCCGAAGCCAAGGACTTCTGAGCTGGTCCCCGAACCCATCATCATCCCATGGAACCAAGGACCCGAGATATCAAATGTTTCAAGTGCCGAGGGCGAGGCCACTATGCTCGTGACTATCCAAATCAACGAAATATTACCCTCACAGACAGCGGGGAGTATGAATCCCAAGACAAGGCCGACGACCCGCAAGAACTCCCAAAGGATGCCGAGGTCGAACAAAACCATCGCCGAGCCGGAGGTTGGAGAATTTCTCATGATCCGCTGGATGCTTAGTGCAAGTCCATTGCTGCACGACTCCAACCAGCGTGATAACATCTTTCACACCAGTGCATGGTAAGCGAGAAGGTGTGTGGCTTGATCATTAATGGGGGCTCATATACTAATGTCGCGAGTTCCTACATGGTCAAGAAACTATCTCTTTTAACCACACCCTACCCAAACCCTATAAGCTTATGATCAATGTCTCCGAACAAGTTTGGATTACATTTAGTGTAGGGCCATATAAGGACCAAGTCCTATGCGACGTAGTCCCGATGAAAGCTAGCCACCTATTGTTGGGTAGGCCTTGGAAATTTGATAATAAAATGTCGCATTGTGGTTATACCAATCAATATTACTTCACACATGAAAATAAGTATATTTGCCTTAACCTGTTGACACCTTCTCAAGTTAATGAATTGTAAACTAATATGACTAAGGACCCGGACACTAAAACGAGCCTATTGATTAATGTTGGGGATATTAGGGGATCACTTAGTGACTCCACTTGTCATGTTTTAGTAATGGTCTTCAAGGGGTTATTTTCTATAGCTAGTAAAGACGCACCTGTCCCGGAGACCATTATGAAGCTCTAAGCCATTTCCAAGATGTGTTTCCCGAAGAGTTGGCTCACAACCTTCCACCTATCCAAGGAATTGAACACCAAATCGACCTAATCTCCTCAACTTCCAAACTGGGCCGCCTATAGAGTCAACCCAACCGAAGCTAAAGAATTGGAAAGACAAGTCGGTGATCTCATAAAGCAAGACTATGTGCGTGAAAGTCTAAGCCCGTGTGCCGTGCCGGTTCTCCTAGTTCCCAAAAAGGATGGATCTTGGCGTATGTGTGTTGACTGTAGGGCGGTCAACAACATAACTGTGAAGTATAGGCATCCCATCCCGAGACTAGACGATATACTTGATGAGTTAGATAGAGCAAGTATTTTACCAAGATCGATCTCAAGAGTGGCTACCACCAAGTCCGGATGAAAGAGGGTGATGAATGGAAGATGGCTTTCAAAATCAAGCAAGGCCTTTACGAATGGTTGGTCATGCCTTTTGGCCTCTCCAATGCCCCATCCACCTTCATGCGTCTAATGAACCACGTACTCCGACCCTTCATCAATAAATTTGTTGTGGTTTATTTTGATGATATCTTTATCTATAGCCACGACCTAGAGAATCACTTGTCCCATCTTAATGCGGTTTTGACAACAGTTCGAGAAGAAAAGCTATACGCTAACTTCAAGAAGTGTGTTTTTGGTACTAATGAACTAGTGTTTTTAGGTTTTATTGTGAGTGCGCAGGGACTACGAGTGGATCAAGAGAAGATAAGGGCCATAGAAGAATGACCCACACCAACCACCGTAAGCCAAGTAAGAAGCTTCCACGGCTTGGCAAGCTTCTACCGACGATTTGTCAAAGATTTTAGAACCGTGGCTGCGCCTCTTACCGCTATTACCAAGAAGAGTGTAGAATTTGCATGGGGACCAACCTAAGAATCATCTTTCCGCGAGCTCAAGAGAAGGCTGACCCAAGTCCCCCTTCTCGTTATACCCAATTTTGAGAAAACCTTCGAAGTGGAGTGTAATGCATCCGGCGCATCCATACGTAATCAAGTATAAGAAGGGCAAGAAAAATATTGTAGCCGACGCATTATCAAGGAGACATGCTTTGATTACTACTATGGAGGCATGAGTATTGGGTTTTGAAGGAATCAAAGAAGCCTATGGGGAAGACCCGAAATTCGGAGAAAGCTATAGGTACCACGGAAAGGGAGTTCATTCTCGCTTCTATATTAATGATGGTTTTCTTTTCTGTGATCGTAGGTTATGCATATCCGCTGGTTCAATCCAAACACTTTTAATGCAAGAAGCCCATGGAGGTGGTCTAACTGGTCATTTTGGAGTCACCAAAACCTTGGAAGTTCTTAAAGAACACTTCTATTGGCCCAAGATGAAATGTATGGTAGAGAAATTCCTATGTCGGTGCATCACTTGCCGGACCGCCAAATCCACTCCGCGACCCCACAGGTTATACAAACCCTTACCAATACCGAACAGACCGTGGGTTGATTTATCAATGGATTTTATGTGTGGGTTGCCTAATGGCTATCGCAATGATTCTATTTTTGTTGTTGTTAGCAGGTTTTCAAATATGGCGCACTTTCTACCTTGCAGCAAGTTCACAGTTACCACGGTTCTAGCCAACCTCTTCTTCCGAGAAGTGGTAAAACTACACGGGTTGCCCCACAACATAGTCTCCGATCGCGACCCGAGGTTCCTTGGACACTTTTGGCAGACTTTATGGAGAAATATGGGGTCCAAGTTACTCTACTCAACCGCATGCCACCTGTAAACCGATGGCCAGACGCAGGTTGTGAATCGAACAGTAGGAGCTCTGATCCGGACCACCGTCGCGAGTAATCAGGGGACTTGGCTTGAACTACTCCCGCTTATAGAATTCGCATACAACCAGTCGGTTCATTCCGCAACCAAGAAATCCCCCTTTGAAGTGGCCTATGGTTTCAAACCCTTAATGCCTATAGACCTACTACCATTATCGCCAAATGAAATAGAGTGTCAAGACGGGTTAACCAAGGCCGAGCTAATCAAGAAACGGCACGCCAAGGTTCGGGAAAATTTGGAAAGACGGACCGTACAATATGCCCAAAAATTCAACCAACATCGCAAGGCCATGATCTTCAAACCCGGCGATTGGGTTTGGTTACACTTGAGACTGGAAAGGTTCCCAAAACACCGAAAAGACAAACTCAGTCCGCGAGGAGATGGGCCTTTCCAAGTCATCAAAAGGATCAACAACAACACCTACCGCCGCGAACTCCCCAGTACGTATCGGACCTCAACCTGTTTCAATGTAGCTGACTTAGTCCGTTTTGATGTAGGTGACGATGATGAAATTCTGAGGTCATAACCTTCCCAAGGGGGAGGGAATGATGAGTCATGACCTATCAGAACGCACATGGACCACGGCATGGACGAGGGACTAACTCGCGGGACACAGAACACTAGCCAAGTACCAACGATCGACCCATGAATTACTACTAGATCCAAGACAGCTGCCCGAAAGGTCCAGACCCAATGCAATAACTATGCACCTAAGTTCCTAGCGTTGTATGACCCGCGGTCATACAACCAAGCCGGACGCGATCTGATGGAGGTTATCCGAACGGTCTTCACCATCACTAGGTGAAGATCCGAAGCCGTTAAGGAAGTCTGGTACTTTTTTCCTCACCTTGGGTCTATCCCAAGTGATTTTCCAAAGGAGGTTTTAATGAGCCCAAGGCACTTAACGCATGGCCAAGCATCTCCGTATGCCGATGTCATTTCTATCCCTCTTATAATTTTAGCCATTAAGTTTTCTTTCTCTTGGTTGTACGGATACATATTTTGTTGACCCGCGTTTCTTTTGTGTTGACCCAAATGTTTAGGGTTTTGTAAGCGCACTTATAAAAAGGCTTCTTATGTCTTTATAAAGAGGTTAGCCACGTTTTTATAAAAGACATTTCTCTCTTTTCTCTATTTGCGTGCGACTCGAATAGAAACTAGGCTCACAGTGGCTATGTTTGGCCATATCGTGAGAAGAGCCATCGCTCATGTGTCGCTACCTCATTCCATTCCCTCATTTTGTACTCATTCACAACCATTCGCTCGGACATTACGGATTAAGATTTATCTGTAACCTCCTCCACCACCGTAATCCATTCGCAAACCGATATCCGACTTTCCATACCGTTTCAGATCGTCATGTTCCTCCGGCAAACCCCACCAAAGTCGCGTGACGCATCACGGACCCTCACACAATTGTTTTTGCCATCAAAATCTATAGCCAGAGTACTTTCACGCAAGGAGAAAAACTGAAGAATAAAGCAAATGATGAAGATCAAAGCTAGAAACACTCTATCACTTGATCTTGTGTCATGTACTTGAGGTGTCATTTCTTTAGTGGATGTCAAGTGGAGGTTGTCACCTAAAATTACGTGGAGCTCACCTATGATTGACTATGAAGTTTTTCAATTTGTATATTGTGGTCGCCATCAATTCTTCTTCAAACCGAATTGCCCGGTTTGCCGAAATAAAACCTTGAACTGCAT
This sequence comes from Lepidium sativum, assembly GCA_023374145.1. Taxonomy (NCBI): domain Eukaryota; kingdom Viridiplantae; phylum Streptophyta; class Magnoliopsida; order Brassicales; family Brassicaceae; genus Lepidium; species Lepidium sativum. The sequence goes on along the minus strand of JAKUCM010005318.1, from coordinate 7,809 downwards.
TTCCCTGCAGTCGTATTGATACGAAAAAATTAGTGTTGTATATTTAGAAGAAATAGATTTCAATGTACCTTGGAGTCCAAGAGGAGAAGTTCAATGCCTTTAATATTCTTCTTGTACGTATTAAAAAGCTTACAAAAATTATAAGGAACGAAATTTTTTTAAAACAAAATGGGCTTGAAAAAGGAAAAGCACATCAAAAAGAGACCAATACATACAAAATTGAAGGCTTAAAATTCTGCAATTGTAGATTCGAGATAGCTGTGACCATTGGTCATAAATTCATATTCTTTAGTTTCTTTTAAATTATTTATGTTTGTGATTTTGATTCATAAAGCATACTATCATTTTCTATTTTCAATGTAATTTTAATAGATTTATATTCATATATCAAATAATATATCTATTGTAGCTTAGTTGTTTAAAAGTATAAAAATAATATAATAATTTTAATATAAAAAATATTCTGAAGCATCAACACAAAAAAATTGAATGACATGTCAATGTAAAAGTACTAAGAAACTTTTAACAAAAAATTCCATGAAGTTGTAACTTAATATTTAAATCATACGTTTAAGTAATTCACTTATATGGTTAGAGAATAATAATATGCATATATTTTTTTGTTTAGTTATAATAACAAATCAGTATATATATACATATTATTTTTAATTCATATTCTATTAGCTAAAATAAAACGTGTAATTAAGATCTAGATTAGTTTCAAATATTTTCATCAAACATTATATTGAAGGAACGCCTATACTTACTCTATAAACAAGGTTTAGTAGAAGGTGCATTGCTAGTCATTTAAATTCAACTGGTTCTTTTCTTAACAGTAATATCAAAAAAGTTTGATCTATTATTCAAATCCTATAAAATTTCAAATAATATTTAGAAGAAATAGCTTTCAAGTGGAGGAGTTCAATGCCCATTAGAAAATTGCTCTTTTTGAAATTCCTAACTTCCCAATAATGCAGGAGTTGTGCAATGACATCTTCCCTGCAGAATTGTCCGTCTATTTCATCAAGGATTCAAAAGTGAATGATTTGGAAGAGGGGACGATAATTTGTGGTGTCATCTTTTGGTAAGTGGAGATGGAGGCGTTAATATGGTGGTTTGTTATCTCTCGAATAGTTTGGGAAACTTAGGTGAGGAACTAATATTTGTATTCAAAAATATAAACTTAATGTGAGATAGTGGGCTATGGTGAGTAATTACAAAGTGGGTTGTGATGAGTTAATGTCTAATTTAAAAGCAAGTAATGTGATTAAGCTTATAATTGTTTTGAGTTTTTTTTTTAATTATTTCTAAAACATAAGCTCATGTGGCAGCAATATAGGAGTTTGAAAAAGATGAGTTGGATGACTTAAGAGGTCTCAAAACCTTCCTTTTATTAGTAAGATTCATCTTTTAAACCATCATGGATATGGTGGAATAAAATAACATGACATGAGCTTTTTTTCTTTTAAGAGCAACTTCGCTGCAACTACCATCTCATATAATTATTTTCAAATATATATAGGGAAGTGATCTCAAGTTTAACTAAATTTAATATGATTGTTTTTTTGATATGGGGGAATTTTGTGCTGATAATGTATTACAAAATAATTATATTATTATGTTATTATATAACGTGTGAAAATTGAAAAGGCGAGAAAGAATCACGTAGGTCAGAGAAGATAGTAGTATAATAATTCACCAAGAGAATAGAGAATGATAATGAATTCCTTATATTGACTTCTTGATTTTCTCACTGTAAAGAGGTGAGTTACAAGAGTGGAGTGGATACGTATATATGGCAAGTAAAAGGCCGTGGACATAAGATAAGATATTTTGTAGATAGATAATTATAATATCTATAAATAAATTATAAATTAAATATTTGTATTCGTGGAATATCTAGATTTGTATTCGAAATTTTACCCAAAAAAGATTATCCGGTCAAAATATATACATATACATATATTAAATTTTGTGATTTGGTAAGTAAGGATACAAATAATATGAATTTTGAATCCAAATATCTATATTTTGTTTTTTATTTTGTTTTTTTTAATACCAATTTACACCATTTTTGTTTTTATTATATTTTATTGTTTTTAGTATTTATTTTTAAATTATTATCTATTTTTATAATGAAAAATAGTTTTTTCACGTTTAAAAAAAATTATTTTAATTTTTTAAATATCAAAGACTGATATGGATATTCGCATAGATCCATTTTTCACGAATATCTGGACAACATATATTTTTAATTTTTCAATACAGATACATATAGCAATTTTACCAATGAAACGGATATAAATACAAATACATATATTATTAATAAAAACTCGCATATCCACTTTATTACAGAGATATCTATAAGGCTATACATAATAAAATATATATTTATAACTATCTTATATTTTTTTTACAGAATGAGCAGACAACTAAACAATTAGTAGATGATAAAAAACGAAATTAGACAAAGACAAAAATACACAAAAACAATGTGCATGATCGACAAATAAGAATAACAAAAGAATAAAACAAAAATTACAACTAGCGTTACCAAAACAAATATTCAGCATTACTTACCAGTCTGAAGTCGGGCCTTAAATCTTACACATAGTAAAACTACAACTCTTCAAGATGGGATACCTTCTGAATTTTTGAGAGAAATTTGTTGCGACACCATCTTCGAAGTCATATGATTGCTACTTAAGAACGTCGGAAAAGCATACAAAACAAAACAACATCGAGAAAACACCAAAATTTCTCCAAAATTAGATCTTATGGGGAGCAGAAAAAAAATTGATAGCAAGGCCTTTAGACCTGATTTCAACCACCACCAAAGAACATACTGTTAGAAATGTCATGCAATCATTTGTACTTACTCGTGTGGTCGGTTATAACATTGAGATTAGACAAAGTCATATGGTACTAGGGGTTGTAATGGCTTGCTAGAGTCCACTTATAATCTGTGAGTTGAGCTACTCACTGCTAGTACTATATGATCCTACTAGGTCACACACCTAAGCAAATGGAGACAATTCAATAGGGAATGATAATTATAGGAATGATTCATGACTTGAGCATAATAATACTTGGTTTCAGATGAGAACATGTGTTTTGGGCCAGACCTAAATTAATCCTAATTCACCTATGAATTAATTAGGTGTTTTGAGCTGGGCCTAAATTAATCCTAGTTCAACTAGGAATTAATTAGGTCAACTTAAACTCCCTATATATATATGATATAGGGCACGTTTTTGACATGATAAGAAACCCTAGTCGCTGAATGCACAAGTTAAAACCATAAGAGAATTGCACACAAAGTGCTAGCAGACTTCTCTCCAACTTGCATACGTGTGGACTATCAATAGAGGTGCTACACTTGGAGCACTTGTTGATCTTATACCTGATCTTATATTCGATGCACTAACCAAACTTTAGGTATAATCAAGTTCTTTATTTATCAAATTCAGTTAAGTTAATACAAGACCTAGGGCTTAGGATTTTTTCTAGATTAGTCAATTGATAATTGTCGAATTGATTATAAACCTAACAGTGGTATCAGAGCCAGGTTGTATTCTTATTGAAATCTGATGTTTTCATGCTTGATTGATTGATTAAAGTTTGTTTTAAATGAATTAGAATGCATGATTAGGGTTTTGATGAAATCGAAAATCCAGAGCTGATTTTATTATTGCTGAAATCGAAAATTTGAGCTCGTTGTAATCTTAATGAAATCTAATGTTTTCATGCTTGATTGATTGATTAAAAGTTTGTTTTAATTGAATTAGAATTGCATTATTAGGGTTCCATTGAAATCGAAAAATTAGTGTTTATGGTTTCAGGGTTCTGATGTGATAAACCAAAATAAAATATAACATAATTTAAAATAGCCTTGAATGATTCGGTTTAATAAGATTAGATCAGATCTGGTTTTCTCGCAATTGGTTTAAGAAAAATTATACCAAGTTGGAGAAAAATCAGCAGGTGTCAACCGACACAAGGTCATGATTAGAAAATTCATAAATAAAATTTTAAAGCCTTTGATTTGATTTCTTTGAGTTTTAAAATCCCCTTTTAACCTTATTGAGTGCATATATGATATACATTCAAGTTAAACTTTAGTTCCTCAAACAAATATCAAGAAATTAATGTCCTTCCAATTCACGTCAACTGTCAAGACTCGTTTCATCGTATGGAGGGCTAGCTCGAATTAGGTACCTACTTTGACATGGGTGAGGCAGATGGTAACCGTTACCATATGACTATGAGATTTGTTTACTTGACTGAGCTATCAAGACCGTCTTAAGATTTGAGACATCGGAGTGATTTTGGCATATGAGATGTCAAATCACGACCGAGAGTTATATATGTGATATAACTAGCAAATAAGTTGCTTACCTAAATAACTAAGGTCTGGGCGATGAGCTCAGCTCACTGAAATTTTTCTAAAATATGGATCTCGGGATCATGGTATTCAATCGAGGAACTATTGCTTGAACATAATGTGAGTTTTCTTCAATATGTTAAGATTTCTCAACACTTAAATCATCATAACTAAAACTCCTTACCTCTCTTAATTTCAGCTATGGCAAATAACAACAACCATAACCACAACTCATTCTCCTGAAAGGAATGTTTCAGGAACAGGCACGACATGAGAGATACCAAACGGTGAAATCTCTCATCGAATGCAAACTATTGAAGGATGGTTCGGTGAGTAGTCATGTCATGAAAATGATGGGTTAGATTGATCATCTGGCTAAACTAGACTGTCCCCTTAGCCAAGAGTTGGCTACGGACATCATACTTCAGTCGCTGCCGTCTTGTTATCATCTGTTCGTATTTAACTATAACATGGACAGTATAACGAAGACGTTGACTGAGCTGCATGGAATGCTTAAGATAGCAGAGCCGAATGTCAAGAAGGGTGCCCCGCCCCACCTGTACTCTTACTGCAGGGGGGTAAATCGTTTAAGGAACGTGGGAAGGACAAGGGTAAGGGAAAGGCTAAAGCTGACCCGGTTGTAAACCAGGAGGAGGCCACATCCATACCCAGAACCATGCCTAGCCCATCTAAAACGGGCGTTTGCAATTACTATAACGAGCAAGGGCATTGGAAAAGAAACTACAAGAAATATTTGGAAGATTACAAGAAGATGAAGAAGCAGAATGACGCTCCTTCAGGTATTTTTGTTATCGAAGTAAATGTTGATTCAACAAGTTCTAATTCATGTATACTTGATACCAGCTGTGTAAACACCAAAATTTCTCCAAAATTAGATCTTATGGGAAGCAGAAAAAAATTGACAGGAAGGCCTTTAGACCTGATTTCAACCACCACCAAAGAACATTCTGTTAGAAATGTCATGCAATCATTTGTACTTACTCGTGTGGTCGGTTCTAACATCGAGATTAGACAAATTCATATAGTATTAAGGGTTGTAATGGCTTCCTAGAGTCCACTTATAATCTGTGAGTTGAGATACTTACTGCTAGTACTATATGATCCTATTGAGTCACACACCTAAACAAATGGAGACAATTCAATTGGGAATGATCATTATAGGAATGTATCATGAATTGAGCATAATAATACATGGTTTCGGATGAGAACATGTGTTTTGGGCCAGACCTAAATTAATCCTAATTCAACTAGGAATTAATTAGGTGTTTTGACCTGGGCTTAAATTAATCCTAGTTCAACTAGGAATTAATTAGGTCAACTTAAACTCCCTATATATATATGATATAGGGCACGTTTTTGACATGATAAGAAACCCTAGCCGCTGATTGCACAAGTCGAAACCATAAGAGAATTGCACACAAAGTTCTAGCAGACTTCTCTCCTTCTTGCGTGCGTGTGGACTATCAATAGAAGTACTACACTTTGAGCACTTGCTGATCTTATACCTGATCTTAATGACAAAATATGGAAAGGAGAATTATGTATATTATTAGCTATGTAACTAGGGCTTTTATGTCTCATATATATATATATATATATATATTGTATTGTCATCATCAATAATATTATTCAGCCAACATTCTTATATGGTATTCGAGCATACCGAATCTCTCAACTTTTCAAAAAAACCCCTTTGTTGTTTCTCTTTTCAATTTATATATGGCTACCATACCCTCACCAACAGCTTCTGAAACTATTACCATTACAGAAACTCAAACCATTCTTCATGTCAACATGAGTAATGTCTCCAAGCTCACTCCCTCTAACATCGGTGGTACAACTCAGCCTCATGCTCCTACTATGGAAATTGAAGCCAGTATTGTTTTGAATCCGGTATTCTCAATGTGAAAATTAAACGCTAAGATAAGCTTGTTCTCAGTGCTTTGCTTGGTGCTATCTCCATCAACATTCAACCCCTTCCCGCCACAACCAATACCTGGAATACGTTAATGACAACTTATGCTAAACCAAGTTGTGGCTACCTGAAACAATTGAAACAACAAATCAAGTAATGGACTAAAGGAAGTAAATCGATTGCAGAATATTTTCAATGTCATACAACCAGATTTGATCAGCTTGCTCTACTTGGTAAGCCTCTGGAACTTAGTAAGGTGGAATACATTCTGGAGGGTCTCTTGGATGACTACAAAGCACTAGTGGACCAGATCGAAGACAGATATGTCACACCATCATCGCTCACTGAACAACATGAAAAATTGATCAATCATGAACTGAAGATCAATGTTTCTCTCTCTATACCACCAGCACTACTTATCAGAGCAAATGCGAGTTGTGTTAGAGCTTGAGAGTGAAGAAGACGCGAGTTGAAGCCGATTTTACATAGTCGAAGCAGCTGCTTCTAAACTTTAACGATTTGCCCTCTAATCCGATACAAGATTATGCAAGAGGAAAACCAGAAAAAGAGTTCTTCTCTGTGCTTGAAGATTTGTGTATCTAATCTTCAAGATGAATCTCAGGAATGTCTATTGAGCTTCGAATAGAAGAGGAGTCACGGCGAAGAGCTTCTGTATCTTCTTGTTTCTTTTTCTTTCTCTTTTTTCTTCTTCTTATTCTTCGAGATCTCTGAACTCCTCTATATACGTATAATGTCACCTTCTTCGTATCTTTATACGAGAAAAATACATAGCTCAATGTACTTTTCTTTTATTAAATTGAACCGGGTTCATTGTCGATTTTTATTGGTACACAACTTAATCAAATTTTAAGAACTATATTCCAACAATCCTTCATATATCGTTCCTTAAATATTTAACAAAAGAGTTGATAGTGCTTTTGACTTGAATCAACTTATCTTCCGAGTATTTGCTCATCCATTTATTTGTGGACTTCTGATTTATTCGGTTTTTCAATCCTTATTGGTTAATAACGTTGAGTCTTAAGTATGTTACACTTTAGTTTTTAACCTTAAGTGACTTTTCAAGCTAACTTATTACAATGTAAACGGACATTTCATCAAAGTTCAACCTCAAGAACATCAAATCAAGATACCGAGTTGTTAAAAATCCTTCTTTTGTTCGACCTTTTGAACCAGAGGTGTTTCAACTAAATGAGTCACATGGTAAGGTGTCCGAAGTCTGCAACAGCCTCTCTTTGAGTCCCATATCTATAGGTGTGTCCAAGACTATGCGTCCACACAATCCCTTCGTAAAGGGATCAGCTATGTTCTTTGCAGAACGAACATACTCTAGTGACAGTATTTCAGCATCAATCAAGCTTCTGATCACCTTATGTCTCAACCTTATATGTCTCTTCTTCCCATTATAAAGCTTATTCATAGCCACAGCTAAAGGTGACTGAGAGTCACATCTTAAAGAGATCGAAGA
>JAKUCM010005317.1:0-25380 GCA_023374145.1 Lepidium sativum | reverse complement strand
TAGACCATTTCCCTTCATTCACGAGATATCACTTCCTAGATTAGAATAAATCCAAACTACCAGAGATTTTTGTAAAGAAGTCGCGTCATAAAATGGCTGGTACCAGGAGTCTCCATATATCTCCATAGGTTCAACTCCTCGATGAGCTCACTGGGTTTCCTAGTTCAAATTTTTGGTTACGAACCCCATCCCTGAGGCAAGCTCAAGCCTTTTTCCATATTAGAGCTTGCATGTATCCATAGAACTTCTGACGAGGAAAACTTTAGTCATAGCATCTGCTGGATTCTTTGAAATATGAATTTTTAGAACTATTACCTCTTTTTTCTGCAATAACCTCTCGTATGTAGTTGTATTTGACTTGATGTGTTTTGTTCTCTCACTGCTTATACGATTTATGGCTAGTTGAAGAGCACTCTTCGAATCACTATTAATATTGTCTTCTTCTTGCTTAAAACCCAACTCTTATGTGATTCTTTTAACCATACTGCTTCTCTGATGCTCCTCTGATAAAACAATATACTTGGTCTGTTATCGATAAAGCCACAACTTGTTGTAGTCTAAATCTCCAGCTGAATGTATTTCCTCCAACTATAAAAGCATATCATGTAATTACATGCATTTTTCTCTGTCACGTGCATAATCTGCTTCACAAAATCTTTTTACTTTGATTATGAATGTTTTTTGAATGTGAGATTCATGTATGTTCCTTTCATTTAACCACATAACACTCTGACTCATGTAAATCTCTTCTTAAAGTGTTCCATATAAGAAAGTTGCCTTAACAACTAGTTGTTTAGGTTCCATATCAAAGTTACCAAATATTGTAAGTAATAATCTAATGGAAGTCTACTTAACAACTGGTATACAATACCTCATTATAGTCCATATCTTCTGTTTGAGCATACCCTTTGGCATCCCCTCTTTGCATGTTTCTAGCAAGAAGGTAATCACTTAGATCATAATTGTGACTTGAATTTGTATTCATATCTAAAAGCTCTTTATTTGTAGATTCATTCTCTGTTTCGTCTTTTTATTCTGACACACTTTGATCATTTCCCTCATTGACCTTCTTTGGAACATATCCTGGACATTTGATACTACGAGTTTAAAACCATATATCGAACTGCAAGTGCACCACAAACGAAATAGTATTTAAGGATCGAATCCACGAAGAACCAAGTTACACTCTCAATTCCAATTGAATCACAAGCTATATCAATCGAATAAAGGAAGTGAATTCTACCAACTTAGATGTGAATGTAATCAAATCATTAAGGCAATCGGATGTCAGGTATTCAATTGGGAGTTAGATTCTTGTCAGGGAAACTATTCAGGGAATAACTCTAGTCTTATTCTCGGCTTGAACATAAGTAAAGATAAACCAAACTCTCGTTGAATCTACCCCTCTATCAATAACCTAAAGGTCCTAACTCTCGTTGGTTTCAGATTAAAAATAGGCTTTATCGTTGGGTTCAATTACCCACAATCTAATTTAGCATCAACTCTCGTTGGTAGTGAAGAAATTGCTCTTCTAATCTAGTTCTAGTTCTTAACAATCTTTTGGAAAGTTAAAAACCTAAAATCATTGACTAGGTGATCATGCTAATCTATGCATTAGATTTAAGTATTAGAAGGAGAATCATCTACTAATCAATCCTATTTGTTCCCCAACAATGAATTCTAAAACCCTAGAATCCCTAGATCCAATCTAAGATCTACTCAGACATGGAGCAACAAATTTGGCAAGTCATGATGAACTGAAATTGAAATTGCATAAAGATAGAATAAAGAGGATTCAGAAATTCTTCTCAAGTATGAAGAGATCTTCTTCCTAGCTTACAAACTCTCAAAAATCTATAAAATTTTGTTCTCCAATATCAAAAGACTTCTCTCAATAAAAATAGGAAAAAAGTATTTATAGGACCCAAAACAAGGGTTGAAAATCGCAAAATTAGGTTTCTGCGAAAGGCTAAGATCGATCGAGCACTAGGCGATCGATTGATCCCTTGGATGATGAGTTGATCTCCTCAGAAACCAAGTCGTTCTTCAGATCGTGTGCATAATCTTTTGAGATGACTGATCGATCAATCCTTGATAGATCGATCCTTGATAGATCGATCGGTTCCTTTCTTTCGTGGAGAATGACAGAAAATGCTTCAAACCTCTCCAAAGTCCACCTTCAAACATGATTCCAACTCTGAACATTTTTGACCTAAAATCTCAATAAAACATAGACAAATTTCCCAAATATAACTGTAATAATGAGCTCAAAACCGACAAAATATGAGGAACATCAGTTCCCCCAGACTTAGCTTATTGCTTGTCCTCAAGCAAAGAAAGAAAGACCGTAGGAAATCACGTCTCATCAGACAAATGATTCTCTCGAGATCCTGCACATGAAGTCCAAAGTGATCACAAGAATACGATTCATCAAAATCGAGACCACTTGTACTTCCCCAAGACTTAGCAAACACAACAATCTCGCGTCACAACTCAAAACAAACAAGCAGAGGTCACATACTGACTCCCTAATAAATCTAAGTGTAGTCTCATTCGAGGGAATATCGATCAAAAGGCTTAGAGTTCCTACTTCTACTCTCTAGACTACCTTCAGTTTGATTCCATCTCTCTCTTTTCATAAGATCAATTCTTACCAGTAAGTTGATTCATTGGAGTTTTCCTTCAGTAAGCTAATCAGTAAAGTGAAAAAGGTCACGTTATTGGATGTATCCTTAGAGACATCTAATTCACTTTTAAAATTTGCAGTGTCATTGGAAAAATTTTACCCTAGGCTAACTTAATGCAAAGATTTATATCGAGTCAGAATTTTTGGCTCAAGATGTCTGAACATGGTGAGAGAGATACATAACCAAACTTACAAGGAACATCTTTCACTGAGTAAAGAGAAGGAACATACCTGATGTATTACCAATTCCCTAGACGAGAGGATTAAGTCAAGTTAGATGTGAAATCAGCATGAAATCCCCTAAAGTTGAGATGAGTGTGCTCTGAAACTGAGTGTTGCTTTGTCTCTAGGTTTTCCAATAGTCTAATCGATTTCTGACAAATACAAAACAAGTGATACTAAGTTCAGGATAATGCTAAGGAAATAGAAAATCAAATGATCTGATGTCAGTCTCAAAAGCTCAAAAATATAGAAATAAAAGAGTGAAAACCTAAAATGAAAAGAAGCAAAACAGAGAAATGCGTTAGTCAATAGGTGTTCTCCCCCAGACTTACTTTACACCGTCCCGGTGTAATAATAAACCAAAGGGAAGACATATAAACACGCATAAGAAATAAAAGTGAACAAAAGAAATAGTCTTAAATGTAGTAAAAATAAAGTGCAAAATAAGTAGGAAGTAGCTAAAAAGCTACTCAGGACTCTTGCTGTAGCGGGCGCCTGGTGCTCTCCGGCGGCGAGATAGACGATGATCCATTGGTGATCATCCTCGTCATCGTCAGACCGATGTCCAACAACATCCGGTCGGTGGGTAGGTGCGAAGGTGCGGCAACATGCTCGTCTCGATCGGCGTCAGGTGCACTTATACAAAAGACAGCTGGGATCCTCCTCAATGCGTTCCAGATGGTCCGCTGAATTGACCTCTTCCTCCTCTCGTTCTCAACCTGCCATCTCTGAACTGCCGATCCGTGAAGTTCGGCGAGTAGTGAGGCAATCCGAGTTCCTCCTCATGAAACTCGGGAAGCAGAAAAGTAGAAGATAGAGGGTGGATGCTGGAGGTACAAACTGAGTGGAGGTGGAAGCTCCAGCTCTTCGAGATCGAGCTCGCTGTGCAGTCTCCTTCTCCTTGAGCTTACCGGAGATCTCGGGATGCGACAAGTCAGGTCTGAACTCCATGTTCTCTCAGCAGCTTAGTGAAGTGAGGTGGGGAGCTAGGAGGGTGACGTACATCATCTGGGGCGTATCATCGAAAAACGTCCACTGCTTATTCTCCAGAAGGTATCCAAATCGCGTCAAGGTAGCTGTATCGATCAGATCGTTCCTCTGAATAACCTCTGTCTGCTCGAGGTCTAACCCATGGTGCATGAAGATCAGTGTCAGGAGACTACAAATTGGCTCAACCACTCCCTTCCTCGGGTCACCTCTGTATCTCCGCCTGATCAGCTCATTGGCAAAAAGGTAACCCTAGTTGGTGTTCGAAGGTGGTCCAGCAGCGAGAGTATGATCGTGGTACAATAAGAGATAGAGTCGTGTATATACTCCAGCTGAGACTTAGTCACACTCGCTGACTCCTCCTTTGGAAGAATCGTCGAACCAATGTGCTTGGCGACTATCCTAATGGTCGGGTTCCTGATGTGCGTGAGTTTCGAGGCCTTACTCTGATACCCGTCACCTGACAACACATACCACATCTCGTTCTTCAGAGGCGAGTTCGTTGACGGTTTCTGCCCAACTGCATACTCGTCAAAGATGTAAATCTGGCACATCTTATGAATTGTGATAGTGTAGAGGGCTCCTCTGTACCGATACGTCAGATATTGTGCGTAGACTGGACCGTGGGGGTCGGCGCATGCATGTAGATCACACGTTGTCAAGAACTGCCTGAATACCTCTAGATACAGTGAATAGGCTTCGAAGCAGAACTTGGTCAGACCGAGGTTGTCCAACAGCTGAACAACATCTCCTAGGATGCCCATCCTATCTTGCGTCTCGCGGCAGAGGAACTTGGTTGAGATCAACGTGTTTGTCAGGAGTTGATTATAGAAGCTTTCATGAAAGCTCTTCCAACTGTCTCCCTCCTTCATTTCCTTGTATGCTACATAATTCCTGACAAGAGCGGGGGCATCCCGATTAGCCACACTATCGATGAAATAAGTCTGCTCTGGTCTTGCCACGGTAAACATTCATTGAGGATGCTCTGATCTTCTGTGTAGGTTTTCTAAGATTGGAAGTGGATGTGCAAATCATCTACAAAGAAAGAATAGAGACAAGACCGATAGAAAGAGTTCGTGACCGAGAAAAATTCATAAAAATTCAAAATCTTAGGTGTAATAACGATCAGTGGTTAAAATTCTCATTCAAACAAACAATATCAACATCCAGCAATGCATCAATGGAACCACATCAAATTAAAATCAAGCCTAAAAATTTGAAATTTCCCAAAAAACTCTTCTTCAACCTAGCGAGCAATTTCTAATTGAAATTTAACAATCAACACAGCAAGAGGGGTTCAAATCTATGTAAGTATGAGACATATGAATAAGTTAATCGATGAAAATCAACCAAGAAAACAAGTTCCCCTTTTACCCAATTCATCATCCAAATCGGATCAAATTTCAAATTTAGAGGGAATACCTTTGCAGATCGGAGTTATAAACCATAAAATCATATAGAGGACGAGATTTTAAGTGGATTAGGCTTTTGAATCGTCAAAATCGGGCAAAAAACGAGAGAGAAATCGAGTTTTTAGAACTTTCACAAATAGGATTTCGCGAAAAGTAAGTGCTCTGCGCGTTTAAGAAGACGAACCTGGGTCGGGGATCGATCGATCCCCAAGTTGCTCAATTGATCGATGCTCTTACGAGCATTGTTCGATCGATCCTTACCTGCTCGGTCGGGTAGTGGATCGTGCGCAAATCTCCTTATTTTACTCGATCAATCCGCCTTTCTTTACGTTGTACCCTGGATCGTGCGGTATCTTTGCTTGATCGATCCATGCACACTCGGTCGTGCAATGGATCGTGCGCCTTTTGTGCTTGATTGGTCGGTCTTTGCTCATCCAGTCAGGCCATACTCATCCAGTCGGGCAACGGATCGTGCACTACTCATCGATCAATCGATCCATGCCTTTTCAGTCGGGCAATGGATCGTGCGCAAGCCCTGATCGGACGATGCCTTGTGCTCGGTCGTGCTTTTGATCGTGCGTATCTCTTCTCAAGTATGAAGAGATCTTCTTCCTAGCTTACAAACTCTCAGAACTCTGTAAAATTTCGTTCTCCAATATCAAAAGACTTCTCTAAATAAAAATAGGAAAAAGAGTATTTTTGGGGCCCAAAACAAGGGTTGAAAATCGCTAAATTAGGTTTCTGCGAAATGATAGGATCGATCGAGCACTAGGCGATCGATCGATCCCTTGGATGATGAGTCGATCTTCTCAGAAACCAAGTCGTTCTTCAGATCGTGCACATAATCCTTTGAGATGACTGATCGATCGATCCTTGATAGATCGATCGGTCATTTCTTTCGTGGAGAATTGACGGAAAATGCTTCAAACCTCTCCAAAGTCCACCTTCAAACATGATTCCAACTCGAAACATTTTTGACTTGAAATCTCAATAAAATATAGACAAATTTCCCAAATATAAGTTTAATAATGAGCTCACAACTGACAAAATATGAGGAACATCAACATTCTCCACCCAACTCTGATATTAATTTTCCATATGCATCTGATATTGATTCACCAATTACATCTGATATGGATTCACCAAGAACCACTTATATTTTTGTTCTGAAAGTCACACACTTCTTTACTTTCTTATCTTCATTATGAGCTTTTGCACATAATTTTTTGTACAACCTTTCTTCATTGAAGATTACATCTCTGCTGATAACAAGCTTCCTTTCTTCTATTAATCATACACGATACCCTTTAGCATCTGAACCATAACCCAAGAAAACTCCTCGTGTTGCTCTCAGATTTATCTTTTCTTGAATAGTATGAACATATGCAATGCAACCAAATACCTTTAAGTGTTCTTTTGATAACAATCTTTCTGATTCCTTTTACTGTTAGTAAGTCTCATTTCCCATGTACACCTAATTTCCATCAAACTCCACCAAATTTGTGATCATCTCTTTCCTTGGTGTAATATGAAATCTGCATCATAAATCAAGTACACACTCTTCTATAGCTGCTACTAAACTGACTGTGAAAGATGAAGATTATGTATCAATGACCGAAGATTATGCATTTTTTACTTGTTCTTATTCCCTTAAGGACAATCTTTCTTCCAGTGATTTGCATCACCAAAAATCTAAAAAGCCCTGGCATTGTTTCTTTGCTTAGGTTTGTATTGAGAACAACATCTGCTCATAAACCTTTCCTTCTTTTTCTTTTGTTGTTTATATTCTCATATCTTCCTCTATACTCCACTGTTAACCCCTCTGTTGCATTTTTCTTCTTATAGAATTGACCTTTTTGAATGAGATTGCCTCCATTCCATATGCTGCAGTGATGACATCATTCATTGTCAGTGTATTTTTAGCATTACCAAACTTAAGGTGTGAACCAATTGATCAAAAAATAGTGGTAAACTGTTAAGCAAGTCAATAACTTGATCTTCATCTTAACTTGTAACCTTCAAGCTTGCAAGATCGTTAAGCAACTTGAGAAACTTGTCAAGATTTTCTTCAATTTTCTTGTCCCCATTCATTCTGAAACAAGATAATTGTTTTTAAGTTGTAGTTTCATGCATGATTTTCTGAGAACTAAATTTCTTAGACACTGACCGAGTAATCTCCTAGCTCTTGTGTCTTTCATTTCCTAGTTCAGATCCTTTGCACTAACAGTAGCTTCTTCTTTAACTACCTTTCCCTTTTATGATCCAACAGATTCTTCTTCATGATTTTCCTCAATTACTAAGAGTAATCCTTGGATCTCAAATTAGCTTAGCATTTTTTATTTCCATAGACCAAAATTTTTCTTTCCATCGAATTTCTCTACCTCAAACTTTCCTTGTGTTGCGTCCATCCTGTTTCTTTGATGATATTAAATTGATAGCCTGCATAATTATCAATCAATAAACTTAAGAATCTTAAGCATCTTGAACACCATAAGACTTTGCTTTGAACAAAGATATTGATGATTGATGACTTTTTTCTCATATCTGATTTTGATCGGATTTGTTTTTCTTCCTTTGAATGCCAGGTGAATCCTTGTGATTATCTTCAAGTATCCTAAGTGTCCTTGTTGTGCTGAAAGAAATTTCGTCGTATATTCTTCTATCTGTTTTGATCTTCAAGCTGAACTTATTCTTTTTATACTGATATAACTCTTGATAATTAATTCGTAACTAACTTGATTTATGATCGTAACTTCGCGTTAGAAAGAGATTGAAGATGATTAGGAATTCGAGATTAGAAAGAAGAAGAAGAAGACAAAGCACATTGGGTTATAGAGTTTGCCATAACTTTGGGTACATCTCTCTTCATATATTAACCTAGAAATTCACTATACTCTCTTCTCTGATGTTGCTTACAAGATTTCTGATCAGTTACAATTAGACATGTTAATACAAGTATCCGTATCCACCGAATATCTATATTCGTTATCCGTATACAGATAATCCAATAGTTAGAAAAGGATATTCGCGGATATCTTTTCATTTTACAGAATATTTTTAATATTTTTAATTAAAAAAAAAATTAATAACGGACATCCGCAGGATATTCGCGGATATACGTTTTTTTCACAGATATTTTAAGTTCGGATATCCATCAAAAAAGATCCGGATATGGATTAAAATTTGGCGGATCGAACATATATACGAATACAAATACAGATATCCAGATATCAACTCCGTAACATGCCTAGTTACAATGAAGAAGATGAAGTTGACTTATAGTCTAACAGAATTAGTTTGATATGTTACCGAGACTAAGATGGGCTGCGAATGGATATTAGGCCGAACAAAAAGTTTTAACCTTCGATGAGCTGCTTCTCTCGTTCTTAATTTCATGGGCTTCAACTTAAGCCCAAACAACAATAGATCCAGCTCAAGACTGAAAGAGGATCGGAATGACTTTTACAACTTTGAATCTGGTTAACAAATTGAAGAAAAAAAGAATAGTGGAGAATTTTGATTTGAAAACCTTTAATTGGGAAAATCCAAACCTTAAATATTACAACATATAGAGTCTGGCCACGATTATTGCCACACTATAAACACTATCAATATATCACAGTGAAAATTGCCATACAGAATAGCATTAGTATCATGAAAGCTTTTGATGGGGAGAATCTCATGAAACTTTTAAAACAGTATTGTCCTTGCTTGTATGTGAAACACAATTCGATTGATCTATATCTGCTAAACTAAACTGTAAAACCTTATTCATGTGGATGCTTCCGATATCAGCAATAATCGACTTTAAGTCCACAAGTACATGTATCGAACTCTAGAGTGATTCCTATAGTCATAACCACAATGCCTTGTGGCCGAGTTTTAACAAGCATTGAGAGAGATAACAGTTGTGATTTCTCAACACCACCAAAGTTTGAACAAAAAAAATTAGAGACCATTATAACCCTAAGTACAGCCCAGTTTGAGATAAAAATATTCTTTTTTTTTTGATAAACTGTAAAATTTCCATATATCAAAATGATGTTTAGTTACATACTATCATTAGGGAGGTTCCAGGCAAGGTGGAAGCCTCATTTACATGCATTTGTCTCACACATACAGTGATTAAATAAAAGTGAACCACAAAGAGAGCATAGTAGTGAAATCTTTCACCGATCTCATCCTAGAGAGAATAATGTCGCGGATGTTGCGGTCAATGGCTGCGAACACATCAGCCTCAGTTCGGGAACCCGAGTTATGTAATCTATTGTTGCGCTCTCTCCATAAGGCGTAGACAGTTGCCTGTGCACTCACACACCGCAGTTTGCAAGCTATCTTTGAATGGTCATGGGTCATCCAAGAGAGGAGTTGATTCCAGTCCAAGAATGTGAGGTCTGAACTTCCTAGCTTTGCTCCTAAACGTCTCCACACTTCTTTACTGTACCCACAATGGAGGAAGAGATGATCGCGCGTCTCTGGTAAAGTGTCACAGAAGATGCATAGATCAGAAGGTGTGATAGCCCAGCGGTAGAGGCAGGTTTTTACTGGGAGGCGGTCCAATGTAGAGACCTAACAGTGAAAAGCTTGTTTCGTTATGTGTCCTTTGAACCAGACCTTCTTGTTCCAGCGGACCTTTCCTGTTGTGGGCCTTAAACATTTCCATGTATGATTGGTGGAGAATGCATGTGAAATGGAGCCCCCTGTTTGCCACAGGAAATGTCTGCTCCACGCAAAAGAGATGGAGGAGATGCATGATGCAAGATATTACGTAGCAGGATCAGAGAAGGGTTGCGTCTGTAACGCCTAGGTAGTGTCCATGCCCCTGCTCTGTACGCTTCCTTAACAGTTGCGAACAGCGGTATACCGGAGAGCTGAGGGCCTAAGGAGCCCATCGTATCAATGAGAGGACTCGAGTGAATCCATCTATCAAACCAGAAGGATGCAGTAGCTCCATCTCCGACTCTGCAGATCAGAAACCTTAATGCCAAAGGCCGCATTCTCAATATAGTCTTCCATAGCCAGGAATCAGAGCCTTTTGGTTCCACCATCCAGAAGCTACCCGATTTTAATCTGTGCTTTGATATCCATCGTACCCAAAGGGAGTTTGTGCTAGTAAATAGGAGCCATATAAGTCTAATATTTAACGTGACGTTCCAGATGGCTATGTTCCACAGTCCCAGACCTCCTTCATTCTTTGGCAGGCACAATGTGGTCCAGCTAACTTTTGCCGCAGCATCTCCGTCCGTGGAGCCATTCCATAATAACTCATTGCATAACTTTTGGACGTAGGTTACACAGCCCTTTGGCAGTATAAAAGCCGATCCCCAGAAATTTATTATGCTGGAAATAACTGAAGATAGGAGCTGAAGACGTCCCACAAAGGACAGACTGCGGTTTGCCCAACAGTTAAATCTTGCTGAAATAGAATCATATAAAGGTGAGAACTCTGTAGTCCGCAGTTTCCGGGGCATCAGAGGAAGGCCGGGGTATCTAACTGGGTCTACGCCAATCTGGAAACCAAATTGAGCAGCTAAATTCTCCTCCTCAATACGCGATCCTCCCATATAGAGTGAGGTCTTGTTCCGATTCATGAGCAAACCGGATAGTGAGTGAAATTCCTCCAATGTATTACAGATGGCTGCTAGAGAAGCTGAAGATCCATTGAAGAAGAGCATAAGGTCATCGGCAAAGGCAAGGTGTGTAATTTGAGGATCCTTTGCTAAGGGGTGGTAAGCTATCTTTCCTTCTTGAAACCGAGACGCTAGTAAGCTGGAGAAGATCTCCATCGCAATGACAAAGAGAGAGGGTGAAAGAGGGTCGCCTTGTCTCAGCCATCGTGCTCCTTTAAAGTATCCACAAAGCTCCCCATTTATCATGATCGAGAACAAGGTAGTGGTTACACATTGGCCTATCCAGGAGATGAACATGGGTGGGAAGTTGGCTGACTTTAGCACTAGGATAATGAAGTCCCAGTTCAGCGAGTCAAATGCTTTCTTAAGATCTACTTTGAGCAAGCCTCTGCTGGAGATATGTCGTCTATTTGAACCATGTATTAATTCCGTGGCAAGCAGAACATTCTCCACAAGTAGTCGGCCTTTAACAAAGGCAGATTGGGAGTTAGAGATAATTTCCGGTAAGATGTGTTGCAGTCTTTTGGCGATTAGTCTCGAGATGACCTTATACATGACATTAGAGATAAAAATATTCTTTCACTTGAAGTATCATGTCAATTGTTATCATTTTGCTGGAACCATTCGGCGTTTGACACACGAGATTTGTTTTTGTCGTGAAAATATTGCAGAATCCATCAAAATGTATTGTGAGTGAAATCATGTAGATTCTTAATCCGTTTTGAATAATAGATGAATTTTAACAAATACACTTTTGATATGAGAACTTGGTACCAAATATTCTACTTCAAGGCAAGAAAATACTAACATTGGTCTCCGGAGCTGCAAAACGACTTTGCATACTAGCAACAACAACAACAAAAACTTGTTCTTCCTATTATATCAGCTTAGAAATATAGACCTAGTATTCAAACCGTAGCATTCAGCTTTGTCCAATTCCGAAAAATGGTCATAACCAAAAGAGATGAAGACTGTGAAAATATCCCACATATCAAACCAATCCACAAACCCTGTTTTCACCAAAACAGTATGACCAAACACATCATTTAGGTAATATAGAAAAAGAAACAAAATTGACCAATTAAGACCATTCAAGCATTTACCTTAGCATATAACTTCAACTTGAAACCACAAAAAGCTGCTATCGGCATTCCAATTAAGTAGAATGTTCCCGAATTTATAACCGTGACCAAACCTTGCCATCCACACCCTCTTGCAACTCCTGCAAACAAAGACACAAATGAGAATCTTATTTAACAGTTGACGAATCGAAAAATAGGAAAATTTCTTGGGATTTTTACCTGATAAAACACCTTGGATTGAATCAAGAGTTATAGAGGCAGCAAGAAAGAATCTCAATGATGAAAACTCATCTTTAATCACAAGACTATTGCTGAATAACCCAACCCAACTCTCTCTCTTTATAAGTATAGCAAGCACTACAACCAAAGCAAGAACTAAAGACAACTTAATGGACACAAATGTTGCTTTCTTTGCTCCGTTTACATTTCCTGCTCCAAGTTCGTTGGACACACGTGTACTGCAAGACATTTTGTTGATTATATTTTCAAATTTACTATGAGATGGAGATGAATAATAGAGTGTTTTGAAACGATTGATGAGATGAACCAACCTTGCAGCTGCGCTAAGTCCGTATGTTAACATGTAGCTAATCGTTTCAGTGTTAACGCTGAATTGATTTAGCATTACACAAAATGAGTTTTTGATCTGTATTAACGTGAGATTAAATATTAGTTAACTAATACTAAATAGGTGATACAAAAACTTACCATATAGCTACCAAAGAGGTGTTGACTTCAGGATTTGGCATTACTCCTGCCAAGATCACAAGAAGCTCGAACGCCCAATATTCCAAACTGATGCAATAACACAAATTTTTGTGTGACTAACACAAACCATTTAGCTAATACAAGTTCTTGGTAACGAACAGATGAAGTTAGTAGTTTATAATGGTTATAAATAAGACTTACCACACCATAGCAGCAGAAGGGATACTTAACTTCAAGTTTAGTATAGCATAATGGATTGCTTCTATCGAAAGTCCTGTCCACGTTTCCTTAAATTTGTCTGAACAAATCACATAAGTTGCAAGAGAAAGGAAAGCTATCCACAATGAAATAGAAGTAGCTATTGGAGCACCAATAAATCCAAGCCCTGATAAATAAACCAGAACATAGGCAGTTCCAATATTAATCACCAAGGGAAGAAATGAGAAGATGACCAACGGAGTAACAATGGATTGTGTTTGGCAGTATCTCAGAATGTTTTGTAAGAATCCATAAGCGATTAAACCGGGAGCTTGGTACTTCACATAGAGTGCAGCTTGTTTAGAGATGCTAGGATCTTGTCTTAGAAGTCCGAGAACCGATTCTGTGAAGAACCAGAAGATGGAGATGAGGATAGTGAAGACTAAGGAGACGATGCAAGATGATTGTAAATGAATCCCCAGCATTCTGTAGCTTTTTGCACCAAAATCTTGACCACACAATGTCTCAAGTGCTCCACTTAACCCTGTCTGTAAGAAAAAATACATTAGTGTCTCTTTATAAGCAATTCATATAAAAACATAAAAAAATCTAACGAGTTAACCAAAAACAGAGGAAAACCTAATAACAAAGTTTAGAGACATGTATAATCTTGAATAAGAAGCTTGAGGAATAAGAAAATAATGGTACCATGAAGGCAAACCCGCTGACCGTGGCCCAGGAATTGGCCAAAGTGGCACTAGCGAGCTCGAGTTGGCCAAGTTGAGAAGCGAACATCACAGAGGTTAAAGGTATACAATAGTAGAAAACATTGGTCAATATCATTGGTAGAGAGTAAATGATTTGAGCCTTTGTTTCTTCCATGTTGATCAGGTTTTGAACCCAAGTTGATGAGTTTTGGTTTCTTCTATCATCTACTCCACCTTCATGATCATCCAACAACGGAGATCTCGTCGTGGGAGCTTCCATTGGATGTTCTTGTTTTGAAAAACTTTGGATCTGGTTTAAGAAATGAAGAAAAATGAAGAGTTGATGAGAATTTTAATTTGAGAAGGTGCTGCATTTAAGTAAGAAGAGAGACGTGTCATTAAATAAAGGCAGGACACGATTCACTCTCTCATTAATATTACGCAGAATTTGGTGGATTAACCGGTTGAAACTGAGACTGAAGAGGAAGAAGTTGCAGACTGAAACGGAATTAGTTACGAAGAGAAGAAACAACGTGCTAGTAAGAAATATGAGTATGATTGAAACGTTTACCAAACCTAAGTGTCTCATAATCACAAGCACCGCAAAACAACGTGCTGCTTTGTGAGCTTTCTCAGTTTTCTACGTTTCACCTGAGAGATTACTTATGATTAATTTTCTCCACCTGGCTACATTATCAAAGAACCACAATTCATTCTGCAAAACCAACAAGCTTTGCGAGAGATCATCCTCATAATATACATTTAATGTTCAAACGATATTAATCTCACGTCTTAGCTGTAGAGAGGCCCAAAAGGCTCAGTTGTCAAGCGGGGGAGAAACAACCCTGCTTTTATATGTATAATTGCCACACTATAATATTACACTATCAATATATTATATCCTCTCCATATTTATAGTAGACATGATTTTGGATAGCCTCTTGTCATGTCCAAACTAAAACCATGGTTGTTCCAAGTTCTCACTTGACATGGTCGATGAGCCAGATGAGCATGTCCTTGTGAGCTTCCTCTGCAGCTTCTACTTCTAATTTTATTTGGCACGACTGTGCCGATGATCTGGAACAAGAAAACCAAACTCACCACCCCAACAGAACCCTACTGCTTCTATACTAATCATGCCCTTGTTCTTCAAGGCCTCCACTAGTGATTTTGACTCCTCGAACGTTTTTTCCTACAAAATCCATTGAATGGTTTAAGATACAACTAGTGACACAGAACATGATAAAAACTAGGTTTTGCAATCAACAACAAAGAGTGATGGCATTTTTGGCATTGATGATAAGGGTATACTGCACTTATATCATCCAGAAATGGTATGGGAAATTATGACCACTCTCATTTACCTTTTCGATGAAAAGTGAATATGAAAGATTCAAGAATAAGAAGAGAAAATTACTTGTACATGATTTATTATCCATAGTGGAAGCGGTCGATCATATGATTCTCAGGATTATAAGGATCCCCATGGAAGAAATCGCTAACCACAGCATAGAATCCAGCTTCTGCAACCTTGTCAGCAAGTTTTCTGTAATCGAAATATAAGCAAAAACCATGACAAGTTACAACAAAAAATGAAAATAGAAAATCTTTGATAAAACATAACTAAAATCTGTCTTATACATAATACAACTATCAAGTTAGGTACTATTATATCAACAATATGAACATTGACAAAACTTTAATAATTACGTCATTCTTGATGATTCTCCGCAAGAAGAAGACTCATAAACAGGTCAAGTCTTTCATACGGAAAATTTGTCTATTCCATTTAACAACTGAAACCAACAATTGAACTAAAATACCGTTCGCTAATAGCCACAGACCCTCTAAAACTTAACAAAAGGCATCGATTTCATATGCAATTAACAAGATTGTGATACGGTACCTCAGGTTGGAGTTTCATATCCTGTAAGGAAAAAAGGTTTTGGATTCTCACATCAGACCAAAGTCAGAAACTTTGGAATGAACATTAAGTTCATAATCAGAGAGTTAGGATGAAATGGCTCACCGAAAACATGAGATAGAAGAAGAACGGCAAGCTTTGAATGAGTGGAACCGGTGACATAAGAGTCGAGGTTACCGAATTTCTCGACATGACCCGAGCCGATATTTGGATCCAGAGCAGGCGGGTTCTCAGTGCACTGATGACCCGACATTCTTCCGTCGCCGACCCAAAAACAAGGCTCCTCCACTCCCTCGGTTTTTAGGCCTTTATGTCTTAAATCGCAAAAATCCCACGTGCGAATCAAATATCCCACCTACGAACACCACGTGTCTTATCCTCTATGTAATAAAAAAATAATAGTATATGAAAATAACTATAATAATATGAGAAATTATATTTGATATTCGTAGATTATTGTTCTGTTTAGAGAATTTAGAAGGATAATCTCGGAAAAATACAAAAAAAATTACATTTTTTTATTTTTTTATTGTTCTCATCTTATATGTTAAGTGTATCTTTGAACTTAATTACCGAATATTACGAATTAAATACAACTATAACAATCATTTAACAAAATCAAATACCAACTAATCGTAATATATAACATAAATATTATACCCATCAAATACACACAAAAACAAATGATGAATCATTTGTTGAATTTTGAGTTTTGCATTCAAAAACATATAGATATTTTAAAATTTTAAAAATATAATTATACTACAGAAAATCTAAGTTCATGCATCGTACAGGTAAAATCTAATTACATAAAATATACCTTTTCGTATTTTAGGTAACTCGGGCGAACACAACATATCACACACATATATATAAGAGAATACTTTAGAGAATGACCTTTTTAAGTTTATAATTACTTGGAATAGTTCATTTGTGAAATATTCTCCCAAATGCACTTAAAAAAAAAGGGTATATGGTAAATGACATAAGTGACCCTAGGCAATTGAGAAGTATTTTAATGGCCAGAACGCTTCATTTGTTTGCGTGAAAGAGAAAATAATGGAGTTGTGCACGTGTGTTTTGCAAGCAACTTGATAAAAGGAAGTTAACACAGAGTGCATAGTTTCAAGAAGATAAAAATGGCATGGACAACGTGCAGATACAAAAGACAATATATCATAGAGACACAATATTTGTGAAAGGGAAAGTGAGAATCGCATGGACTTTAGGATGGATAGAAGAATATGGTTAGGGAGATGAAACAGAGTATGAGTATTATAGAGGAAATGAGAGCAAGAGTATTGGAGGAGAGGAGCTTATTTAGATTGAAATAAGAGTGAATCCACTTAAATATAAAAAGAGGACATGTTAGTGCTCTAGGTTTAATGAAGGTCTCCCTAATACTGCAATGATTAATCGTATTAAGGAATTTGTATGTTGTGTGGGACAAAAGTAATTAGTAATGTCCACCAGAGACAATATGTGGGGTAAGACTGAATTGAAACATACAAGAAACCAAACGAGAAATGTTTAAAACAAAACACAATACGAGAAGGATAAACAGATAACAAATAAAAACAGTAGAGGAAAATAAGTTTTAGGGGTGCTATTGAATCTATATTTTAGACAAGTTTTAACGATTGAAAGGTAATGAAAATTTTGAAAGTTTTCTTTATTTTTCAGTTTTTTTAAAGATTATCCAACAATTTTTAGTGAGTTTTGTCCTAAAACTTTCAAAATTTTCTGCCGAATATTTAATGCTCGTATAAATTCTTACATCTACAATAAAAATATATTCAAAATATTAAATATTAAATATTTCTCATAGTGTTCATATACAAAATAAATTCAAAATATTAAATATATTTTATAGTGTGCTTTTTATAAATTTTTTATAAATTGTATTTAACAAAAATCATGAATTGTACAAATACTTTTTCCAAATTTGATAGTATGTCAAATTTTACTACTAATGATTTTTCTATTTTAAAGAAATATATATATATATATATATTGTTATAGTGACTGATTTTAAGAATCTCTCATCAAGATGCAATACTTTTGAAAATCATATTTTGTAAAAGAATATATATAAAATCAACAAAATCAAAAGCACAATATTTGAATTCAATGACTATAGAAAACTCTTTCATGACAAACCAATAACACAAAACTTTTATAGACTTCTAAAGATTTTAGAAGACTTTTTACAAATATATAAACTAATAACCAGATCTATGTCCTTGAGAAACATATAAGCTCTATTATGTCCATAGTGGTCAAAATAAAAGTCTCAACAAAATAATATCAGTGGTGTCCCCTGAAGACAAAATTGGAAAACTAAATCCACCGTTAGTCTACGAAACCAAGACGAGAATATTTTAGGTTTAAATGGACATAACTATTAACATGGACAAATCTAGACTGAATAAGAGAGGAGGGAGCAGGTCTACATTAAACTCTCCTTCTGGATGGGACAATATGTTTTTTTCTGGTTCTGGGCGCCATGAATTTGTTATAAGCAACGGGAAGGGGAGAGAAGTGAACACGCAAGTAATCAGAGATGGAGAAATACAAACAAGATTTAAACTTGAATTTGTCCATCGGAGACACGGTACGCAAATAATTTCCACTATGGATAATTATATGCACAAGCGTATGCACTGTCCACAAATACATGCAATGTAAAGGTACTAAACAAAAAGTGTGTCACTTGTTGACAGATCTGGCAAACAGTGTCCATATATTACATCTCTAGGGTTAAGAAATAGATCAAACAAACAACATGAGAAAATTATATAAACAGTGTAAGACCATCATTATCAAGGGTTTTTTTAAGAGTTTCTTAACTTATTTTATTATTAAAAATTTAAGAAACTCTTGAAAAATCATATGAAAGTTTCTTATTTAAGAAACTCTTTAATGGGTTTCTTAGCTTATTTTATTATTTTATTATTAAAATACATTTTTAACTCACTTTTTCTCATATATAATTATTTAATAATATTTAAGAAACTCTAATAAGAACTCTCCAGTAATATTGCTCTAAGACTAAATAGATTGAAAAACAGAGAAACGAGACATTAAACTTGGTGCATGCAAAATCAGAATTTAGAATGTAGCTGGAATTGGAAAAGACATTAGCATATAATTGTCTGGGAAATGGGCGATTTGCTTGGTAAGGCTTGTGAGAAAGAGATTGTAATCGACGGCTGGAATGGAGAAAAATGAAAGGGAATGGAGAACAAAAGGTTGAAGAAGGGCACTCGATTTTGATGGAAGACTTTAGAGAGACTATTTGTGAGACTGAAAGGAGAAAGTGAAGATGAAGATAGTAGGGAAATGGTTTGGTTTCATGAGGAAGCTGAAGTGACGTATTGAGTTCGCAATTGTCTCTGGAATATTGAAAGGGTAATTTAGTTTTTAGAGGATGAGAGAGAAGGAGAGATAAGTGTGGAAATGGCTATTTTTTAGAAGAAAAAAAAGAAATAATAATATAAAATGTCCCCTTTATATTTAAATTACTAAAAATACCCCTATTATAAAACGTTATCAGATATATGGACAATACCGCTTTTCAATGGTGAATTTTGTCCACAGTGGACAACATTCGACCATGGGTGTACATATTCAGCAATTTTCTAGTTGACATACATTTGCTATCCACAGTGGACATGTATATGATTTACCATAGACATGACATACAGTGCTGTCCACAATGGACATTTATACGGTCCATAGTGAACAACGATGTTGCAATTGAATGTCATAACAATAGTTTTCAAAAATTTGAAACATGAAATATGGCATTTTGGTGAGGTGAAAAAGAGGCATTTTCCAAAATTAAAAATATAAAAAGGAAATTTTGAGTGATATTCCTAGAAAAATGGGGCACTTCAAGTGAAACATGAGCTTCTGCTAGTTTATACCTTGAAATTTAGATTATCTTGGTGGGCTAGTAAATATACCTATCTACAGATGGGTTAATAAAATTTATATTTTTATAATTTTCTTTCTAAAATATTTGAATGTAGGGTATTCGAAATTGCTTTGCCCAAATCTTGGATCTTGCATGTACCTTTGAATATATGGTATGGAATTAATTGGTCACACACCATATCATATCTCGCTTACTCTGTTGCAGTAACTAGCAGGCAAGAACCATGAGAATCACATGATGTTGCTTTGAAGGGAAATTTGTGGTATATAAAAGGAACGTTGTCTTATGGTGTAACTTTCAAGATTGTTGGGTATTGTGACAACAATTATAATGTTGATCCAAATGATGGAAAAAGCACGACTAGACATGTATTTTATCTTGGTGAGTTAACAATCACTTGGTGTTCCCAAAAACAAAATATAGTTGCATTTTCTTCATGTAAAGTCGAGCTCATTGGAGCCACAAAAGCCACCAAGCATGCGATATGGCTGGAAGATTTAATGAGTGAGTTGACAGGTCAGACTTGTGAGAAGACTACCATTCATAAAGAAAACATAAATGCCATTCTACATGTCAGTACTTGATTTGGATCAATTGCAAAACTAACCTCTCTTTTTTTTCTTAAATTTTCTCCTTTTTACCCTTATTTTTCTCTTATTTTTGGTTTTGCCATTAACTGTTTTTTTTAAGCTTAGAAACATAAAATGACGAAGACTATCAATCAACAAACCTATAAGGTATAATTGAGTTACATATCAAATGAACTCATGCATGCACTACCACAAGATACACCTCATATCTTCGTGACAAATGAGAGATAATGGTGTGGGTACATGCAACAATTTTTGAAAGAGGTAATTCATCTTTGTGTGGAGATTTCTAGGAGATCTCATTTACCTGTAAAAGAAGATATAAGATTTGAGCCTAAATGCGAGCCTTCCTTTGATAAATTTGATTCTACATTTGGTAGACCATCTTCAACGTGTCGTAGAGTTAGTCAGATTGTCAAACAAGAAGAGAAACACGTTGACTACGATGAGGAAGCAGACATGAGATTCGATTATTGCGAGGATGTAGATGGTGCAAGCTCTGGTGACGAAGACTTCATACATGTTCAGAGGAAGTGTAAATAAGCAGATAGAAAAAAAATCTACCTCCTAAGAAGAGAGATTCAACATTTGATGATGAGTACTCTACATTGAAATGAGGTCACCTCAATTAGCTGTTGGACAAATTTATCCCACAAAAGACGTTCTTAAGTTAAAGTTGAAGACATATTCTATTTTACATAGGTTTGAGATGTGAGATGCTGAATTCCATACTGCTCTTAGAGAGTCTGTGTTTCATGCCACGATGCTGAGAGACTGTATTTCTATATCCGAATCTATCATAGAGAACACAATTGCCCAGTTACAAATATGTCATCTCGATATTCTTGGTCGTTTATACTTAGATTTTGTTATTGGAGTTGGGCCTTCTGTTCTTCCCGCTCATGTTGCTGAATCACTGAACAAATGTTTATGTTTGAAGGTATAATTATTTCATGTAGAGTTTCACGTAACTATGATAGTACATAATAGACTTGTGGTAGACTTTACTAGAGTTTGATTGAGTTTGGTAGAGTTTGGTTGACAGTGGTTGAATTTTGTTTGGTAGAGTCAGTTATAACTTTGTTGTTGTGCTTGCATTTTATACAGATGAAGTATTGGAAGGCACATCATACTTTAAAGAATGCTTGGGATACAGTTACGGGAACTTCAGAGAATACTTTTGAATAATTTCCCTCATATTTGTATATGTTTAGATGAGCTAATCTTGGAACACTTATCAAGCTGGAAGTAGACGAAGAAGACATATTCAAATTTCTATTCTTTGCATCCAATGCAAGCATCAAAGGATTTTTGTATGTAAGAAAGGTTTTTGTTGTGGATGAAACTTTCTTGCAAGGAAAATATAAAGGGAATCTTCTCACGACAACAATGCAGGACGATAATTTCAACATTTTCCCTATGGCTTTTGGTGTGGTTGATACCAAAAATGATGTTTGCAAAACCAAGATCAATTAAACTCTACTAAGATCTACAAAACTCCACCAAGATCTACTAAATTCTATTAAACAATGCATCATAGTATACCTAACTATACCTATGTTGTACCAGTTCTGTTGGTACCAAAGAGGGATGGGAGTTGGAGAATGTGTGCCGAATGCAGAGCAATCAATAACATCACTGTAAAGTATCGACATCCTATTCCTAGGCTAGATGAAATGCTAGATGAGTTGCATGGTTCCACTGTATTCTCTAAGATAGATCTTAAGAGAGGATACCATCAGATTAGGATGAAAGAAGGGGATGAATGGAAAACTGCATTTAAGACTAAGGATGGGTAATATGAGTTCTTAGTTATGCCATTTAGGCTTACAAATGCACCTAGTACATTCATGAGATTGATGAACCCCATTCTTCGAGCATTTATAAGCGTTTTTGTGGTAGTATATTTTGATGATATTCTCGTCTATAGTAAAATCATTTATGAGCATATTGAGCATTTGCATACTGTTTTGCAAGTTCTTAGAAAGGAAAAGTTATATGCTAATCTGAAGAAATGTACTTTCTGTGCGGATAACCTTGTGTTTGTAGGCTTTGTTGTTAGTGCAGATGAAATCAAGGTAGATGAAGAGAAAGTGAAAGCCATCAGAGAATGGCCGAGTCCTAAGTATATTGGAGAAGTGCGTATCTTTCATGAATTGGCTGGGTTTTATAGGAGATTTGTAAAGGATTTCAGCACCATCGCAGCACCACTTACAGAGGTGATAAAGAAAGATGTAGGATTCAAGTGGGAGAAGCCCTATGAGGACACTTTCCAACAACTCAAGGAGAAGCTCACCAATGCACCGGTTCTTGTTCTTCCTGATTTTAATAAAACTTTTGAGATTGAATGTGATGCGTCTGGTGTAGGAATAGGTGCAGTCTTAATGCAAGAGAGGAAGCTAATCGCCTATTTCAGTGAAAAATTGGGAGGAGCTACACTCAACTATGCTACTTATGACAAGGAAATGTATGCACTAGTTTGATCACTTGTCCCAAAGAATTCGTCATACATACATACCGATCACTTGTCTGGCTCTGGCCCAAAGAATTCGTCATACATACATACCGATCACTTGTCCCAAAGAGGAGCTACACTACCTCTGGCCCAAAGAATTCATCATACATACCGATCACTTGTCTCTCAAGTACCTTAAGGGGCAGCAGAAGCTCAACAAGAGACATGCTAGATGGATGGAGTTTTTAGAAACTTTCCCATATGTCATAAAGTACAAACAAGGTAAGGAAAATATAGTGGCTGATGCACTATCTAGAAGGTATTCTCTTCTTTCTACTTTGAAAGTCAAATTACTTGGATTTGAACATCTTAAGGAGTTATGTGAGACTGACAAAGACTTTGAAGAACCCTTCAAGTCGTGTGCTAAGTTTGCTGCAGGGAAATTTTATAGACAAGACGGTTTCCTATTGTATGAAAATCGCCTATGCATACCTTGTTGTTTAGTTCGTGAGCTGCTGGTTAAGGAAGCACATTGAGGAGGATTAATGGGACATTTCAGGATACTTAAGACCCTTAAGATTGTACAAGACCACTTCTATTGGCCGCATCTAAAGAGAGATGTAGAGAAGGTGTGCAATCGATGTGTTAAGTGCAAATAGGCTAAGTCTAAGATTCAGCCTCACAGTTTGTATACTCCTCTCCCTATTCCCATGCATCCTTGGACTGATATTTCTATGGATTTTGTGATAGGGTTGCCTAGGACTATAAATGGTAGAGATTTGATTTTTGTGGTTGTCGATAGGTTCTCTAAGATGGCGCATTTCATAGCATCTCACAAAACCGACGATGCATTGAACATTGCTAATCTCTTCTTTAGAGAAGTTGTTAGATTGCATGGAAAGGAGCTATTTCCAGCTGAAAGGAAGTCTAAGCTAATGCCTAGGATCGATGGACCATTTGAAGTGACAAAGAAGATCAACAACAATGCCTACTAAATCGATCTGCAAGGTAAGTACAATATCAGCTCTAGTTTCAACGTTTCTGACTTGATCCCTTATGTTGCAGATGAATCGGATTTAAGGACAAATCCTTCTCAAGAGGGAGGGGATGATGCGATCATGGACAACTCAACTCCCCAACATGGAGAACACAACAATGGAGACTAGGATACGCATGAAGATGAAGCTGAATTGGAAGTAGCAATACCGAGTGGACCAATGACTAGAGCTAGAAGGAAGTTGCTAAACCAAGCTATTGAAGGAATGCTCACCAAGGTGCACACATCTGAATCTTCAGAACATCATACCTTGATGCTTACACTGAGCACTCAAGAAGGTTAGCTAATGGGTGTGTAAACCATTCAACACTCTTTTTCTCCTAAGTGTGTTCTATCCCAATGGGTTTTAACACTAAGGTTTTTAATGAGGCTGAAAGGCTTACACATTCCTTAGGCCCATTAGGCTAATAATTTAAGTCCATGATTTTACCCTAAAGACACCCTAATTTTCGTGTGGCTTTTGTTATTTATACCCAATGTTTTGCTCTGTAAAACTCATTCCATCATCATTCTAAAATACAAAACGTTTTTGAGGGTTTAATCTCTTGAATTCTTCTAAGGTGTGTTATATCCTTAGTTACTGATCACTATTGCGTAGTATTTAGAGATCTTAGAGTTCTTTTGAGTGTGTAATATCTCATCAGACTGGAAACCTATCTGTTCCATTCTTCATCATTCACGTTCTACACCAGATTCTTCATCTGTCACACGTTCAGACTCATCAACTCTCAAGTCAAAACAAAATCGAGCAATCCTTTATTAAGCTCAGATCCTAGGAGACTCGTGTCATCATGATAGAAGTGATAATGAAGAAGGAGTTTGCCATGTAGAAGATATGTATGTAGGGATGGTGAATGATGCATTTCCTGCTCATCGTTACATGAGTTATGATCATAATTTAAAACAAGTTGAGCATGAACATTATCAAAATACATTTGAAGTACTTACTAGTGAGGCTCAAATTTTTTATGACATGTTGGAAGTTGCTAACAATGGAAGTTGCTAACAATCATTAGTGAGGAAAGTCACTCGCAAGTACCATTAGCATCTCAGTTCATGTACATGAAAATTTTTTTTTAATGAATTTGAACATGAACTAGGACCAATGGGTAGAACTCATGTCGGAGTATCTACCCAAGGGTAATCAGTCCCACTACATCGTTTTTATGAAACCGAGGAATTGATGCGAAATTAAGGGTTCCCTTACTATACAATTGATGTGTGCATGCATAACTATATGACCTTCTGGAAAGGGGATGAAAAAATGGGATAAATATGGATTTTTGTGGATTAGCAAGATACAAGGATAGTGGCGGACGTACCAAAATACCATTCATTTTTTATGTGATATTTACCTATCGCTGATAAAGTAAAGACTATATTAGAGTGCCCATAATGTAGAGGGGATGAGATGTCATGCAGAACATGTATCAAACGAAGGAGAGGTGTCTCATCCATCTGATGCACAAGAATGGAAGAATTTCTAGCAGTTGCACCCAACTTTACAAGTGAACCTTGCATTGTATATTTTTGGATGATACATATATGGGTTCAATCCTTTCGGAATGTCCTAGTAATCACTCGTTGTAGCCTATGATCATGACTCCATATAATATACCTCCAGGTATGTGTATGAAGGATCAATATTTGTGGCTTACGATTTTTAAATTCAAATCCACATGATCCACAAGCAAGTCTTGATATATTCATTTGTCTCTTGATTAATGAGTTGAAAGAGCTATGAAACGATTAGAGTCGAGGCATTTGTTAAGTTCAAACAAT